>JAGDQP010021837.1:0-31232 GCA_022664845.1 Lepisma saccharinum | reverse complement strand
ATTCTAAGCTTTTTGCTCTGCTCTGGTAACATTACGTCACGGATTATAGCTTGTGTTGTTAGTGAGGCAGCGAGTCAGTCAACTGTGGCCAATGTTTCCTTTCTCAAATCTAGCCAAGTCTTATCGTTCGAGCCTTTTTCTGTGATTCAAAACTGTATGAGTCATGTTGCCAATTTTAAATTCGGTACTCCACAAACTACTAAAACTACTGTATAATTTGCCGAAAATGAAGATAAATTATGAATGAAGGTCATTTATAAAATTTTGTGATGTTTATTGGTGAACTTTTGTTTAACACCAACAACATAATATTAAATATCCATAAAATCAAAAGTATTTTTATACGGTTGTGAAGAAAATATATCATGTGTAACGTCTTTATAGAGGATCTGAGTATGATGCTGACCCAAATATTAATTAGTATGTCAAGAAAATCAAAAGTTCAAGCTCATTTAAAGGTAGTCCATTCAATTTTTTTTATTACTTTTTTCCCAAACAAAAATACAATTGAAGTGAAATAAAGGATTATCTAAAGTAATTTAGGAGAATTAATATAGTAACAGATGGGATAAGCTTCAGGCTTATGCAGTAAGTGCTGTGAATCCTTACCCAACCACTGTTTCCGTCTCTTGACAACTTTCAGCTCAGAAACCATTAAGACAACATAAAGTATGATGCCACGAATACGTTCTCTTTATTTACTGTCTCCTGTTAAGCAATTGTTGGGAGTTATTTGAAAAAAAAAAAAGTTAAGTGAACAGATTGGCGAGTCCTTTGTAGCAATAAAAGGGATATCTGCTGTCCCGTTAACAATTTGCATAAACAACAGGACTCATGATGAAAAAAGGACAGCCGTTAAAACAGGACGTCTGGTCACCGTCGTCCTAATATAGAGGCCCAAAGCGCCATAAATAAAATTTAATTCAATAAATTCATGGAGAGAATACAGTTACCCGCATATTTCACTTGCTTCATTGAAACTAGCAGACAATAAGTTCGCTTTCTGACGACTTTTCCCTCACCCGTAACGTAATAAAAATAATCCTATCAACAGTCAGTTAATACTAAGGATAATAAAACAATTTAATAAAATTAATCATGCCTTTTGTATTCGAGAAAAAAACACTCAGGGCGTAGAGGCGACTCGAACTGACAACCCTTTGCTTCGCGGTCGCCAAGCTTAACCACTACGCCACAGATAACGGTGGAGCATCGTGTTTTCATTACCGTTTACTAGCACAGCATTGAATGACAGTCTTCACTTCGAAATTTCAAACCGATATTGTGTCTTTCTTCTCGCCTTCTCGGGAAAATAATAGTTTATGTTACATGGTTGTGCACTGCATATGTTGTATCTGTAACTTATGTTTGTGTAATGTTTGATTTGAAAGAACATTGTCTGTAATCTCAGTTGCTAATAATACTAAAGATATACACTGTTTCGTAGAGCCAAGATAAATATCCCTTCTTTCCTTTGAATTTCCCCGTCAATTTCCCTATGTTGCCAAATCTCTCAGTTTTGGACTTAATTTTTTTCGATCATTTCTTCATGTTTCTGTTTTTTCGTTATATTTTTATTATTTATTAACATTTTTGTGACGAAATTTCAGGAAATATTCCTTTTCACATACTTCACATTTATGACAGTTAAGCGAACGCTAGAATTCAAGCAGAAAACTTTTATTTGTCAAAAACTCTCAAATAAAGGCATGCGAAAAAGTTTTTGAGCATGAGTGTACGTTCAAGAGAATGCTAATCCAAGTACAGGTAGAACGATGATTACATAAAAAACAAATGATGAGAACATAAAGCCCTAATGCATTAGACATATTGTACTGAAACATAAGATCTACACACGCCTGTTATAACTATGTACTAGAAACATTATAAACTTAAAAATATTTCCCAACTTTTCGCATCTCGACAACGTGTACTACAATTTACTTTCTTGTTGCAATTGTTTTCCCGAAAACTGGTTCTTTTTTTATTTTCAAATCTTCAGATAAAGATTTAACATTTCTACTGCGATGCCTCCATCGCAAAAATAAAATAAAATATTATTTTTAAAAAGAATTACACTTCACTCTTGCAATTTTTAAAAAAATAAATAAAAAAAGAACCAATTCGGTCTTCCAT
Source organism: Lepisma saccharinum (assembly GCA_022664845.1). Taxonomy (NCBI): domain Eukaryota; kingdom Metazoa; phylum Arthropoda; class Insecta; order Zygentoma; family Lepismatidae; genus Lepisma; species Lepisma saccharinum. The sequence continues at coordinate 29,096 of JAGDQP010021837.1, read as the reverse complement.
CCAGTTCGTAGCAAGAAAGAGCAATATTACAAAAACTTCGGTAAACTTTATTTTTATATGGGTCAGTCTAGTAGCTTTGAACTTCGACCCGTTGCGATTCGCCTTTAGCTGTTAAAATCCACACCCATGCTCCTGCCGGGACGCAAGTTTGCTTTTAACAGTACAACTGTGAATGGGCATTTCAACCTCGGTCTCTGACTGGTCAGAACAATCCTACGGTGCACCGATTGTAATTAGATGGTGTCTCTTGAACATGTTAAGCTTGCCTAAGTCATAGTTGTACTGTAAAAAGAAAATTTGCGGGAAGCGTACTGTAAAAAGGCAAGCTATTTGATTGCAAATTTAGAAATGAGCGAATGTCATTCAGGAAAGTATCTATTACGGAATTTTCTGTTCTGCGATATAACAAATCTCGCCTGGTAGACTTACACCATATGGGTACTTATTGTTCATGCCATTATCTAGTTAAAATCCTCAACAATTTTTAATGACAATAATTAAATTTGTTTCGTGGCTAGGGCTTTGCTCACAAGTACGATTAACTGTTACTTTAGTAGAAATTTCATTAATGTTATATATCCTTGCTATACTGCAAAAGCACATTAATGTACACGGCACTTGCCATATTAATATTTTAACAAACTAGTCGGGAATGAAGCACCTATGTACTATTTCTTTCCACTATACCACTGATTACTGAATAAAATGTAAAATGGTTGAGGTCGTGGATAAAAAAATGACTAAAGCACCACTTTCTGCTACGAAAGAGAGAAATTATGCTGATTTAGAATAAATCTATTTTTGGTACCAGTCATTGATTTTTGACGCGTTTTGAAACCTTTAAAGCAAGAAACTCAAAAAGTATTTGTCCTAGACAGCTCAAATTTGCACCGTTCGCTTAAGAATTTCAAGAGCTGTAATTTGACATATCACTTGACTTTCTTAGACAAATCTTTATATTTCTCAGAAGTAAAACAGAATTTGGTTTTTGAATAACTGAAAATTAATTTTTTTTAAAAATGTTTAATGTGCTTCTGATTAGAATGTATGTGTCAAATTGCATGATGTATTTCAATGGGATCATGTTGAAAAAAAAATCTAACAGAAGTAAACAGCGACTTATGCATAACGTGTATAATTAGTTTAAACGGTAATATGCATAAAGGCTTTTAGCAAAGTAAATCTAATCGGGTAAAATGTTACATACAGTATCTTCATTTTAGTTCTATCGTAGAACAAACTGAGCCGCCGTAGCTCAGTGGTAGAGGTCGTAGTAGGATTCGGGAGGTCGTGGGTTCAATCCCAGCGGCTGACCACCCTGACTGAGTTTTTTCCAGGGTTTTCTCTCAGTCTCACGAGACAAATGCCGAAATAGCACCTTCAACATAGGTTCCGGCCGACACCTTCCCAAATCCTCGCTCCCTCCCATTCCCGGCCTAAGCCTTAAATGCCTAAAGGACATGCCGGCCGGGTGGCCGTGCGGTATACGGCGGTAGGCCAACGGCTCGAAGGTCCCGGTAGGGGCATGGCTGTGGATTTTAATGGCTAAAGGGCGAATCGTGACGGGCTGAAGTTCAAAGTTACTGGCCCATATAAAAATTAAGTTTACCAAAGTTTTTTGCCTAAAGGCCATAAATAGAATTCAAATTAAAAAATATTGTAGAACAAAACTAGTTCGACGTCTCTTCTTATATGAATTGAGGTGTAAGGTACCGAAATATTAACTACAAATATCTGCTATAAATAAGAAGACAATAGTTTTTTTTGTATGTTGTTTTTATTTGTATGCTGCTTTGGTAAACACTTTCTTTTAAAAAATATTAATTATTTAGTTATAAGTAAACTACAGTAGAACCGCGGTAATCCGACCTCCGATGGCTCGACTCCTTGAATAATCCGACTCGGGCGGAGCTTGAGGAATATCGACGTATGTCTGTACTTGTCCTTAAAATACTACGTACTTTGTTGAGTAAGTTAAATGGTGACACTCGATCAGTGCGTTCTGATGTTTTGCTTTAAGAGTGTTCGTTGCTTAAGCGGTGACTTTTTCAAAATGAACAGTTTGTTTGTGCTAAAAATCGGCCTTCAGTGTATTGTACTCGTCCCATTATGGCAATTAAAAAACTTAAACATGTGAGGCTGATCTTAACAGACTTTAATGTATTTATTATTTATGCTCCTCTGATAATCCGACCTTCCCTGCGTTCCGACCATGCCCTCAGTCCCATAGCTGACGGATTAACGGGGTTCTACTGTATATTCAAACCATATGAATTTGTTCAGAACGAGTAGTCTACGCGATTTAGGATCTCCGGACCTATCTCCCAAGGGGTTAGGTCCACAAGGGAGATGTTACACACACCAGTATCATTACATACAGCTTGATGGTTACGCCCAGAAACATATAACGATTGACTGGCCCCACATTTAGAGACTCTCTACACCGAGTATTGCCTTCTCACTCTTTCTTATGTGAAGTTAAATTTATTAATTAATGAGAAGAGCACATGACAGATGAAACCTCCAAAATTGCTCGAGGTTTCAAAATTCGAAACCTACAAAATTCGGTATAAAGGGACTCTAATGGAACAACACAATATGGCTGCAACTGTACCGTAAATTTGGCTTCGTGTGACGTTATGAAAGTTCAGTTATTTAGAGTTTAGAATAGAATAGAATAGACAGAAGTTCAAATTAAGGTCCTCCCTGATCTTTTTCTTTCTTTCTTTTTCTTATTTTTAAGTCGGTTAAAATTATTTTTTTAAAGCTTTCATTTCCGACTAATGGGAGTTTTTTTTTAGCTTCGCATTTTCACCGCTTAACCGTTTATTATGAATTTCGATTAATATTTAATTCACAAATAATTCTAGGTAGCCTTAAATTACAAGAAATCACACGTCCGGTACAGACAAATAGGAAACAGAGATCGAACTACAAAATACAAACTATAATTTGCTTTACATGCAGCGTAGCTTCCCAATGGGAAGAAAGTAACAACTAAGTTGAGTCCCGTAGACACGAAATTACTTTGAAGTTGATATGCGAAAGGTTTAAGCATGTCCCTCGAGTGGGAAACGAATTGTCTCTGAACTTCTGATAATATTCCCCCAGAGTCAGTTTGTTTAATGTAAGTGGAAGTAAATTATCTAACAGCTTTCACAAACAGCAGAAAGAACACTTTTCTCCAGAGGGGGGGGAAAAATATCTAAACTGCAAACTTGCACGCATACGCAGAGGCTTTAACGCGGTAAGCGATGCTCAGGCATTGTTTTTACTGGAGTATTGTAAGGAATAACAAAACCTTCTAGCAGTTCACAGAACAGAAACATCTCATACTTAATATTTGATTATGTACGGTGTATTTTTTCTCTCCTTTTCAAGTTCTTCAGACGGCGCATAGCGGGACGAAAAACCCCAAAAAACACGGCGAAATTAATAACCGGTCACCTAAATTCTCTTCACTCCAGACCAAATGGTTCCACAATGTTTTGGGTAAATATTCTATACATTTTTGGCTAGGGAGAAGAAAAGGTTGGATCACTCCACGTGAAATGTGTAAATGTTAATGTTTTTCATTGCCTCGCCATTTTTGATTTCGATGAAACTTGGACAGCGTTTTACTTCATCCTTTCTGAGTAAAACCTCAAATTTTCGGATTTGTAGAAAATTTCTTTCGTAAAATATAGGCAATTATACTTTGCAAAGTGGGCAAAAAAATGTCGTTACAAGGTTATTTTAGAACTGAACACAACTCCTTTCCGCTTTGAGCCAGAGACCTTACCATAGTGTCTTTACGAAGCTTATCAAATGGACTTTATTCTGTTAAGTTATATGAATCTTTGAAATATTATGGGTGTTGTAGCACGGGTAAAAAAAGAAAAAAATAGGATATTTTTGTAAAGTTTGAGGATTAAAAATTCAGTGAAGGACTACTAGCAACAATGTGATTTTTCCCGTTCGTTCGTCTCTATAAGTAGGCAGTGAGGTAGAAAAATCAGCTTGTTACTTGTAGTCCTTCAGTATTAAAAGTTATCCCGAAAATCAGACATTTTGAAAAACGGCCGTTTTGGGGAAGAGTAAAATCTATGTGTGACCAACTTTAAAAATCTAAAAAACTTTACAAGATGTTAGATGTACAAATCCTTCAAAGAAATTAAAAGTTTGCTTTATTACTTCAGCTGGTTGAAAAGTTACTGAATTTCGAATGTTAAAAATAAGTCAAGGTTTGGATCATTCGATTCCAATTATACAAGCTCATGTTGCCTCATTATTTTTACATTTATCAAATTTGGCAGAGCTTTGGATAGCACTAACTGGATGCAATCACTGACCATTAAAACTTGTAAAAAAAAATCTTTAGGTATAGGTATAGACAAATAGCAGTATTGCAAGGATAGCGTAAAATAACGTCCTTCTCGCGGGAATATTATTCTGAATTGGGTGACGTCTAAGGAGAGCCCATGCGAATCGCGTGTGCAATAAATAAATAATAACCACCGAACCCATCTTATCTAACCTTTATTTTCATCCGTTCATCTTGTGTCGTTGACACGAGACTAGTGTTGTAAACAGAAAAATAATAAGCTATAGTTTCTTTTTTTTAAACTTCGTTCTTTTTGTTTTTCAAAGAAGCAATTTGTTATACTGCCAACGTCTCTTTAAGCAAAAATTACCCTTATAGGTGATTAAGAAGAAACACAACCCTAGATTGCACATATTTTTTTGGTATATGTGAGATATTCCGGGTTGCCCAGTTCTCAGTGTTGCCAACTTTAAAAAAAATAATTTTAAAAAAATCTTCCATGCCGTATGTGCCCCAAACGTAGCTTAAACATTATTCAACACAATAGAAGAAAGTTTTGGGTGTCCCCGACCTCAAACACCCCAGCTGTCAGTGTTGCCAGCCTATCTTAAAATCCAACTTAAAGAAATGTCTTCATTAATACAAATCTACACGTAAATTAATACAAATTTACACTAAATTTGACATACATGCTCATTCTGTACTGGGACAGGTCAGGTCATACAGGTACTCCAGGCACCGTAGTTTGTCAGGGCTGCAAAACGAATAAAAATCTACATTTGATATTTGTTACCGTTGGACGTATCCGCATTGATTTACAACAAAATTTGACATGTGTGTTAGGAACTTGAAAATTGCATGTGTTTACTTCCGGCACTGCAGTTATCAGTGCTGCCAACCAATTTCAGAAAATAAAAATGTAAATGCTTCCATATCGTTGAACGTATTAGGACCAAACTTTGTATTTACGTACTGGGGTGGGACGCGTCATAGAGGTACTTCAGGTCTCACAGTTGCTATTGTTGCCAATGAATTTTAAATATTAAATATTTACTACTTCTATTCAGTTCGACGTATCCGCACACGCTTTGAGTATCCATATTCGACACAATCGAAACTTACTGTGGTTGTTCTCTGTACCAAAGCAGCCAGCTGTCAGCGTTGCCACCCTATTTTATAATTCAATTTTTCAAATGGCCCCAGTATACGTGGCGATAGCTATTCCTATACTTTCAAAAACGCACCGGAGCTGCGGGACGTGGCTACAATATGATACGCTTTGAAATAGGCATGGTACTGAGACCGAGACTGGTCTTGATCTCGTCTCGAATTCGAGACCGAGACTAAGGTCTATGAATTGAGACAAGTCCGAGACCTATCCCTCGAGAGGAGACAGAGGCTTGCCTCTCGAGACTGAAGATTTTTTTTTTTTTTTCACGAACGTCGGTATTATAAATTTAATGCTTTTGTTTATGATGTTTTATAATAGAGTTAGAGTAACAAAACAAAACTTTTTATGTCTTTGAAGGACTTTTATACAGTAATATTCTGTAAAGTGTAGTTTTGGGTTTTTTAACTTGGTCCCACGTCGATTTTTCTTTCCCCCAAAACGGTACTTTTTCAAAATGTCCGATATTTGGGATAACTTTTAATACTGAAGGATTATATAACAAGCTGATTTTTCGACCATACAACCTACTCATAGGCACGTACTGACGGAATAAAAATCACACTGCTACTAGTGTTGCTACGAGACGAAACGAGACAGAGAAATGGCTATAGAAAACGAGACGAAACAGAGCTCTCGTAATCCAAAGTAGACCTATACATTTTTTCTAGACGAGACACTATGTGGACAAGATATTCTCGAGACGAGACAGCTTAAATGTCGTCTCGTCGGTAACACTAATTGCTACTAGCAGTCCTTCACTAAATTTTTAATCCTCAAACTTTACCATTTTTTTTTTTTTAAATTTTACACTCATAATATTTCAAAGATTCATCCAATCATAGAACTTACTCATAGAATCAAGTCCACTTTACAAGCTTTACAAAGACGCTATGGTAAGCTCTCTAGATTAAATAGGAAAGGAGTTGTGTTCAATTCTAAAATACCTTGAAACGGCTAATTATTATTATTATTATTTTTTTTTCCATTTTGCAAAGTATAATTGCCTATATTTTAAGAAAGAATTCATTTACAAATCTGAAAATTTGGGGGTTTACACAGAAAGGATGAACGAAAAAACCCTGTCCAAGTGTCATCAAAATGGTAAATGGTGAGGCGGAAGCCATTTACATATTTGTCGTGTAATTACCCAGTTGTTTTTCGTACAGAAACTGTCAACTAGTCACCGCTTGTGAACTAATAGAGGTGACTGGAAAGTAAATTTGCACTGAAGGATTTGTTTGTGGTGTGGTGAAAATTGATGGAACTCTCAGACGGTTGGTCTAAAGATACGGCAAAAGGCAAACTGAAGGAGATAAAAGTACACGTATATAATAAACTAAGATAGAGGTGGGAGAAAACTGAAGGGCTCAGGGGAAGCGTTACCGACTGTCACTCGTTTTACAGTTTACGTTAATGTATAATTAGATGGTTTGTGAGTGATCTTGTAGTTTATGTTTGCTGGATTTGGCATTTGGTTCAGTGAGTGGTGCCGTATTTAAAATATTGACATAAAATGATATACAAAAGCAAATAGCGCTCACAATGGAAGAACAGGTAGAAATTATACATACGTAGTGTGTAAATATGTAAAGCAACGTAAATTATATTACCAATACGTGAACTAAAATCTACATTACTATTTTTTTTAGTTCGAAACATTTTTATTGCATCCTTCGAACTGTAGATTCGATACACTTTTAAGACTTATTTTTTTACAATTTCAAGATTAAATATTATTAAACGTTACTTGAAGAGCAGAGGAAAGTATATTCTTTAACGTTTTGCAGATAATCAGCAACTTTCTATATCCGCACCGCCCTGGCTGTTATTAATTATCGCGTAAAGTTACAAACTCTGAGATCTCTACCTCAACCAGAAGAAAATAAATTCTGAAACCTCTACAACGAGAATGTGATCTCCCGGTTTCGTGTAATATTTCTGGAGAATATTCTGAAGCAGCTGTCTTAAAACTTCTAACCAGCTAATTAAGTGGAGTGAGGTCTAAATTACTTGTACTAAATTAACTATGAAGATCAGTGACAGAGATATTTAGATCTTTTGTTCCGCACCAGTAAATAGTATTCAAATTACTGTTGACACATTTCATTTCTCAGGTACTACAAAATTGTCTGTTTCAAAGAAATAACGTTTCGAAACGTGTGTGTGTGTTTTCTATTTAATACTGGTTCTTTTCTACTTCCATACAGAAAGTTGTCAACAAACGTAATTCGATTTGACAGGATTATTTTGCACGCGTTTTCAACATCAGAAAATCTTTTTGTTTTTCTTGAAATAGGCATAGTTACTTTACACCTCTTAACTACTATGATCATTCCAAATAATAATATAAAAAAGACTCCTCTCTTCAATAAAATAATACAGGGTGTTTATAAACTACACCGACAAACTTTGAGTTTCCTCATCAAAACAAGAAGAAAGTACCTCTGGCAAATTTTCGAAATGCACATAATTTCGGAGCTACAGGTTAGCGATAGCGTGGGAAATGAACGTTAGAGCTTCATATTTCTACCACCATGAACAGTAAAGCTGATGCGACACAGTGCCCCCAGTCTTTAAACCTTCTCAAGTTGAAAATGCACATTTCAAAATTCCGCAATGGTCGCGCAAGGGATTCCCCAAAGGAAGATCTCTGGATGTTTCTGAAGTAGTGGTAGAACGAAATGACCATTAATTAAACGACTTCCCGTGTAAGTAAAGATGACATATGTAATCACCAGCATCCCCCAGTAATCCCCCACGTAGGAAATTATTTAATTTCTTCACAAATTGCTAAAAAATCATTTATTCTTAATGGAAATATAAAGTTTACCTATGTGTATTCTGAAGGATGAAAATGCAGAGCTATGTATCCATTATTGATTTCAATGTATTAAATAGCTCTAATTGAACTGAATTTTATCTAAGGCCTTTAGGCAAATTTGGATCAGATCGAATCGATGATCATGGGAGAATTAGTGTAATGAAGAAAGTGGGAGGAAATGAGAGAACCTTGAGAAAACCCACGCACACCGTTTTCGTTCACTAAAAACTCTACACGGCACGAGCCGGGATCGAATCGGAAACCCCACGGCTGGAGGTGAGCGCTCTACCACTGAGAGACCACAGCTCCAAAATAGTTCTCATACTTTATGGAATTTATTGTCATAAGATAGTTCCTAAATTGATAGTACAATTTTGAGAGCTGAAAACTGATTGAAATGAACTCAAATATATTATAGAAAACTTAAATCGTAGAACATTTTGTTTGGGAGATGTAGCTCGGAAAAAAGAAACAACTGCGATTATAAAATTTGCGGTTACTTAGGAAGGAAGGCAGACACGTCGTTTTAGAAAGAAAAGCTGATACGATTGTAAACTGTTTCTTTCTGGAACTTAATAACGGTGGAAACACCTCTGAAACCACTCCATTCATCGTGTACCGACGAAAGTAACGTAGAAATTTCGTGCAAGTTGACTTTCCTTTGTAAAAGATACCACATGTAAGTAACGCCATACCTCATTTCCTTTTCAAAACTATTATAATTTGTTGTAATTGCCCAATTTTTCATGACTATCTTCTGTAGCTAACATCACATATTTGTGCATTGTACTTTAGTATTTATTGGCTAAGGTATTTGAAAAGGAAAAACTAACTTAGTAGATGTATCAGTGCAGCAACTTATTTCAATAATACGGGCAAGAAACAAAGTTTGAATCATATACGAACGCACATGGTTCTGTAGAATCTACAATCCCAGCGATCGCTTGTTTATATCTAAAGTTAAACAAATAATTCTTTAAGTTTCTCAAAGAGAAATTAGCATAATTATTATTTACTTATGGTAATTACCCTTTAATAATTGAGAACTAAAATCTCCACGCCACATCCGGTTGGTTACCATAGCAAAGGCGGACGCGAAGTCTAAACGAACAGTAAGTTTGACAGCAGAAAGGTAGACAATCAGTTGTGGAAGTAATGGCTGTTAATATCTTTCGAACGATTGATTATTTCGGTGACGAGCGGACACTTATTGAAAGAGTAGAAAATGCTGTGGTGTCCTTTCTTGCACATACGAGAGAAAGTGCAAGAAAGGATATATGAACAGTAAATATAATAAGTTGAGGTGAGTAGCTCATTTTTATTCTGGTAATTTATGTTTTTTAAGAAACTCAAACAAATGTATTATTAACTTTTGAAATCTTAATTTATGCTATAGCTCTTATACTTTACCGACAATTCAATTTGCGCGGTTGTGCACCGGATACAATGGTTTCGTTTTAGTATCCGTATTTATCTTCTTCAGTGTATGAGCAACTTCAGTTTAAGCTTCTTAGATATAATTATCACCTTTTCAAGAACTCAACAACCAACGATGAGTTATCCTCATAATCATATCAACATATCTAAAATTGCGTTCAATTGCATTGCCTGAAATTTGCTTACGTTTGTAATTGGCTCCCACTTCCTTCTCTAGTTTCAGTCCTTTGGAAACAGAAAAAAAATAGCAACGCGTGTCTCTTTCATTGTAATGATGACAATCTGGCGCAAAGCACAAAACCATAACGAGTTGTTGAATATCGAACACTGCAAAACCTACTACTAACACCCGTTTGTTTAGACTGTAACATGGTGGGTTACCATGGCGACCTGCCGGATCTGACGTAAGACTTTAGTCCTCCATTACAGTAACACGTTTGATTTATGTTAAATGTACAAAGAAAATTTTGCTACATTTTCGTTTTCTCCGTAAACTAATGCAAAAATGGTTCTGAACGGTAATATACTATGTACTTTTATGATCACGCTAATTCTTTCCCACATATGTACTCTACCGACAGAGGAAACATATACGTGAAGTAACTTAAACACATAAATGTGACGGAAACAGAGATCATTAGGGGAGTGTCCTCTACAAATATTGAGAATATTTCGAGGAATTTCCTTCATAAAAAGAAATTATAAGCTCTGTCATCAGTTTTATATTACCGATAAGCACAAGAAACATATTAAAGAAATGAAACGACGGAACATGTTGATCTCGACTAGCGCTTAGCGTGAAGGAAGTCAACAAATGACTATAAAAACGAGAGCTTCTGCAATAAAATTGAAACATATTGACGACCTCTGCCGTATTTTCTGCTATAAAAAGAAAACAGGAATCGATGCATGCTTTGGAAACTTCGGAAAAGAGAGGAAGCTGTGGGAAAAGAGTCACAGTCCTTTGGTCAACATCCCTGACTTTGCGTTTGCAGCTCTCAAGCATTACTTTATATTCCATCAACCCATATTGGGAGCTTTAGCATAAGAGGATTGTCATTTGTAATGGAAATGACAGGCCACGACTCTCAACTTTGTTACCAACAAGAGAGACGACGGTCGCTTGTGCATAATGCTAGACCGTAACGTTAGTTCATGTTTCTTTACCCTCCATTTTTAGGTTTGCGCGTACGTGTATTTGTGTATTGGTTCAACTTCTTGGAATTATTTTCAGCACAAATAACAATCAAATTCTTCTGCTGAGACTAATTACGATATACTCGTGAAAACTTATAAAGAAGAATGAAGAAAATGAGAGAAATTGTTCTACAGAAGCTGTTTAATAGAAATGAAATGTTCAAACAATCAGTTCATCATGTACTCACTGCTAATAATTTAAGCGCAGAACGAAAAACCATGTAGTATGATGTCTTGCATAAGAAATTAACATATTAAACTAAAACTATACGAATAAAATACATAGGGGGTCTAATTTATCTTCAAAGCTTGGGTTGTCGAACCACTAATTTAAATATGATACCAGAGTATCGAAAATAGTCCTAAAATAATAGAACAACAAGTAAACGTAACAATTACCGTAATGTGCATCTGTTTTAAGCGCACGCATTATATGAATAAAAGTTTCCGATCCAACAAATCTCCAATGCCTGGCTTTTTCTTGGCATACTTTTCAGTCGAAATATATACTTCTTATCTCCTTCCTACACGACCGAAAATAACACCAAAACAAACAATGTTACATATGGAAATGAATTATCAATATTATTACCACATAGAAAACAAAATCACCATACGACACACGGTACTTACCTCTAAATTATACTGTGGCCTTCTGGTTCTGGGAGTTAGGAGTTCTTCACATTTAAATTATTAAGTTAGTTCCCGAACTCAAATAGCAAAATAAGTTCTACAACACTGTTATAACTAAATTCCCGCAACCTTAATGCTATTATCTCTGCTTTCGTGAGATAAAGAACTTTGTAGGTATATAGCTGAACAGGAACAACTTCGTTAATAGAACACACAATGCACTTAATATTCAATTTGTGTGTAGCGACTGCACGAAGCCTGTCTTGAGCTTGAAATGGTGGGTGTTGCATTGGCCGTGTTAGAGTGTACAGCCAAATGACGTACCGATCAATATCTGAGTTCGAAACAAAGAACATCATTATTTACAGTGAACAAAGCCTTTATCTCTGTTAAATTGAAGAAGTACAAATGACCAGGAGTGTACAGGACCACTTCAGAATGTCGCCCTATTCAGCAAATGAAGATAATTACTTACGGATCTTGGGTCGTATAAAATATCAAAATAATGTGACATGCGATTTCTTGGTGCAACTGGGACAGTTATGGAGTCTAAAAAACCTTCGAGATAGTCACAATGAGGCCAATCTCGGCTAAAGACTACCGTGACGAGCGTCTGTGCCCAAGCTATATCTCCGCGGTGCGTGATACAGAGCGGCGAGGAGTCTATTCGGTTATCGAGAATTGTCTCTAAAAGATTGGAACAATGTCCTCTTTACGCAAGAAGTGGCTATTTCTTTACGCTCAAATAACATACGACCGTTTGTGTGATGGAAACCTGGGAATCTTTTACGCCTGGGTCCCTCGTGTCAGCAAGGGTGTTTCCATCATGTTTGGAGTTCGCAGCATCTGCAGTTACCGGACGCATCTTTTGTTTCAATTCATGGATTAATTACTGGTGTATGTTATCGGTATATCATTCTCGAACTTGTTGCATCCTACCACCACCACTACGAAGAAGAGTATGTTGTACAGAACGATAATGTCTTCTCCGTTGCAACGGAGACATCGAAGACATTCTCCGGAGGCCAAAACTAGACGTATGGACTGCCCTACATTTTCCCCAGACATAAACCCTACTGATCATGCCTAGAATTTGCTCAAAAGGGCTGGAGAAAGAAACAGAAACCTGCCAGCTATTCTTTGCTTTCTAGAAGGTTGCTTTAACCTCTAAAGGGCCAGATTAAACCAAAACGACCTTGACGATCTAATGAATATTGTGCCAAAGAGAGTACGCGCATGCTGCAATGCACGGGGTGGCGCATCACCTTGCTGAAAGTTACATGGCAAGAGCCAAGAGTCACGACTTCAACATATAAGGCAGTGAAATGAAACGCTTCTGTTTTCCATGCATTCAATTGGTTTTACATTATTCATATTTCCTCGCGCGCTCTATTTGCTCCCGATACATCAATCGACTGTTTCGTACTTACAAGCTACCAGTAACTTTCCGCTCTGCATTGCAACGTGGGCGTTGCAAACCGTTTCTTGATATGCGTAACTATGTTACTTTTAATACTGAAGCAATAAGGTGATACTTTGAAAGCGATGATAAGCCGTTAGTGCTGTCATGTGAACCATCGCTATGCTTGAAATATACAAATCCTACAATAAAAGAGAAGGAACGGCTACATACTTTTCCTGAGTTCGCTTTACTTGACTTTCTCCAGAACAATAACAAGGTTTGGATTAATACATTAGGTAAAGTAATAACTGATAAGATGAACATAAAATAAGCCTCCTTATCCTTCTTAAGACTTACCTCCGGAAGACAAATATATTCCAAGACCAGAAAACCCAAGAAATGTTTTCGAAGACCAACAAATATTTTTTAAACACAACTATGTGGTGTAGTAACGTTGAGTGACTCTGGACAGTGTATCAAGCCAGGAAAATACTCTAAGTTAGCGACATCTAGAATGCCATGTTCCGAGTAACAAGACCAGGATTTGCTCCACTATCATATGACCTTCTGTGCATGGAAAACATTAGGTAAACTCTATTTTGTATGGGCCACTTTAGTAACTTTTGACTTCGACCTGTCACGATTACATGAGCTTGTTAAAATCCACAAACATCCTTGTCCAAGCGGGATTCGAACCCGCGATCTTGAAGACGCTGGCCTAACGCCTCAGACCACACGATTATCTCGGTCGGCTCGAAACTATTAGTGTATAACACTTGAAATGGAGAAAATTAAGTAAAATGAATTCAGTAAAAGTATTTTCTGCTTGTATTTGTCATCCGTAGTTAGCATATAAAGCATAAGAGATTACCAGATTGATATATATCAAAATTGAAATCATAAAAACTAGTAAATCTTTTGATACTAAGTAACTAATGTTCTTGTGTCTCAAAATTAAAATGACGGTTTCGTTTTTGTAATGGCAAGAACTATACTACTTAAAGTACAAATAAACTGATTTTGATTTTATTTGCCTTTAGACACATATAGCTTGGGGCGGGAAAGGGTTGGGAAAGGATGCGAAAAGAAGTCAGCCAGGGGCTAAGTTGAAGGTACCATCCCAGAATTTGCCTGGTGTGACTGAGGAGAATCTAAAAAATATTAAAGGATAGTCGATCGGCTGCTGTTATCGAACCCAGGACCTCCCAAATGCAAAGCCAATGTTCTACCAACTGAACTACGGCCACTCGGTTCTATTTGTAATAGATTTCTTCTACGCGTTAAAAGAAAAACAGTAACAGAAGTTAAAAGAGTCTTTTAGGCGACAGTCTTGATTTTTTTTGCCGGTCGGGTCCCGGCAGGGGCATGGGTGTGGATTTTAATAGCTAAAGGGCGAATCGTGACAAGCCGAAGTCCAAAGTTACTATACTGGCTCATATAAAAATAAAGTTTACCGAAGTTTTTATCTTGATTTTTTTTTTTTAATTTTAGATTACACCTTGATAGTATTGATAGTTCTATTCGTTGACATACATATTTTAATACACCGTGAGAACAAAACTTATCATTAATAAAAAGATATCAAGCGTGCATGTGCGTATACATATGAATATATGAATGTATTGGTATAGGTATACAGTGTGTGAATTAAACTTTTTAGCCGGGGTGGGGGGGAATAAAACACAAGAACGGATCTATCTATCTATTTGGAGAGAGAGAGAGAGAGAGAGAAGGCATGCGGTTCCATTTTCCAAATGGGAAGGGGGTCTACAACAAACCAATCATACTAAATCATTCATATTAAGCTACTTCATAAATATCAAAAAAGAAATGGCTTCCAAATAGGCTTCTTAGCTGCTAGTAAAAGTTCATAATACCCTTGACACTTCCATGAAAAAAGTTTCAACTTAAGCCAAATAAAAATGTCTCCAATTTCTATCTAATCTTGAAGGAAACATCTTGTAGGGAAAATAAATTTATCCCTGGCAGGGACGAAAAACAAATGTCAGAGTGGGAGACTTCTTTGCCAGGGGGGAGGGGCAATCCCGGGAATCCCCCCGCTAATTCGCACACTGGTGGTGTATATATGCTGGACACGCGCACATAATGGTTGCGCTGGACGCTACTTACAAGATGGCGATTAAGAAGTGAAATGGACACTTTCTGCCTCTTTCCATCATATAGTTCAGATCTCTTCCCGTCGGACATTCATATTTCTGCACCTTTTAAACAAAGCGGCCGTAGCTCAGTTAGCAGAGCGCTGACTTCGCATTTGGAAGTTCCTGGGTCCAAGCTCACTGGCCAATTATGCTAACGGGTTTCTTCGCAGGATTTTGTCTCAGTCACACCAGTCTAATGCTGGTACAGTACCTTCAAACAAGGCCCTGGCTAGCCTTCTTCCCACATCCCTCCCTATACCCTATCCTGACCTGAGTCAAAGATACTTAAAAACCATAAATAAAAATTCAAATTCAAAGGGATTCTATTCATGGAACATGTAATAAGTGAATAATCGCGTGTTGGGGAGTGAGTACCCTAGACGTACAGTTACATATTTGTTTTTAAGTGTAATACGAAAAGTATCTGACCTAGATACCAATGAATTGGAGGAGGACAATATTTTAAAATAACATGACAATCATCAGTGAGTGTTTTTCTCTTCGTGTTCTACATAATAATACAATTTGGACGCCCTCGTATTTCTATTTTAACAACACTCCACGAGATTAAATTAACTTCCTCCCCTTATAGTTAACAAATATATTTGTCTGCAATACATTTTCCCGATAGACAAGGTGCACGATTTCTATGAGATACAATTGCCCAGTTGTTACTGAAAAGTGGGTATGGGAATGGACTTTTAATTAAATTTTTGAGTTACAAAACAATTTAATTTATTCATTTGAAATAACACAGGATGGCCTCGAAACAGTATATTTAAAATTGTAGTAATTGCTGTTTAGCACTTACACAGGAATCAATATCCAGCCTCACTTTATGCAGACAATCCAAAGGGCAGTCACAGGGGAGAGTTTTCCATTAGCTTATTTTCCTGCAAGGCTCTTGTTTATCTATGCAGACAGGAGAGTAGAACAAGTGGGTGTGTACACACATCATGCAAACGAAGTTTCCGTTACTTACCGCTACTATCATGATGAAGTTGTCCAGGAAACCAAATCCAATGAAAGGAAGAGCATTGTGAAGCGCCACTATAACGAAAACAAACACTGTTGGTTTAAAATCATATTATCATTTCTTAAAATACATTATATGAGTACGTGAGCATTCAAAATTCACAAAACTACCAATACAATGCCTACGTGAGTAATATATACCAGCATCTATTATGCCTAAAGAATAATTATTCACAATTTGCATTTTCTCTTCACTGTTTTCTGGTCCAGAATAAAATTCGCGGAAAATTCCGGAAAATTTGCGCTCATAATTTCATCACTCTTTAGTTCATTTTTTAAACTCTATTGGAATGTCTTGTCGCTCCTATTAGCGACTATTTGTATTTTCTATCACGCGTTAATTAGTTAAAACAAAGACGCGTCACGTAAAATCAGAGAAAGATTGCCCAAACACCAGAACGAGTTGTTGAAGTAAGAGGAGTCAGAGGTTTCCTTTCAAATACAAGACCATGCATTCGTTTAAAGCAATTATTGGCTGACCGATCAACCGATGTTCTTTCATTAACAGAAAGTTGTCTTACCACATAATTTTCCATTTACTGACAAAGGATCAAATTCGTACTATATTTCTTATAATAATTCCGTTTTGTATTTCTCATCCCCATTCACAGATCACCGACAACGTCTTTCATATCCATACATCAGTCGAAACTTCTCTACAATAAAACAGAATACAGAAAATATACAAACAGCAAAATCTCAGACTAACTGAGCTCTTACGAGTTTCGAATTTCAATTACTTTGTCAAATGGTCAACTCGATTGCGTACTATAAGGGTTGGCGATAGGACAGTTCCGTATTGGAATCATCAGAAAGCTTTGCCATAAGCAGTTTATGAATATTAGTAATAATTAATTAACTTCCCACAATTTTTTTATACGAATACCTTTCAAATTAATCTTTCTTACTAATGAATTTATTTCAGTTCAGTATTTAATTTTACTTCACTTATTAGTCAATGATACATTTCGGGTTAATCTGGTTAAAGTAAATAGGAAGAAAGCGATGTAACAGAATAGGCTACCGTTGAGGATCGCTTTTGTAGTTTATAATGGAATTTCTTCCGAGCTAATATCGTCACGAAAAACAATAAAACGTAGAGAAAATGGTATATTATTTCTGACACATACATCTAATGAAAATAATTAAATTCATTACCTACTTAAGTGTTTTTTTTTTTTAATCTGAAATTTTTAATAAATGTATATCTTATTTACAGAAAATCAATGACTTCATTTATAGTTTTTTACGTTATGAAGAGGGCAAGTAAGTGGCATAAGATCTCTTCTAGCGCAAGTTATCAGATTTCAATCAGAGGAATCTATTGATACTAATTATAGTAACCTGTGCTGATCAATCTTTAGATTAGGAATACCAATATAATAATACAGAGTTGATTTGCCTTCTTCACCAATCACAATGTGCAGACGTCAAAAATAAGTTCTTTTAGGTACCAAACACCTTCCATATTCAACTCGCATAATTCCCGCCACAGCAGCGCCGCACTGTCAGTTAGTATACATTTGGGGGCGGAGTAAATCTCACACCCCGTTCCAGTATATTATGACAGCTTGTCAACTTCATTTCAGGTAAAGCAGATAAAACAGGAAAAGGTGCTCGAATCCTACTGCACAGATATACAGTTTTTTGGACAAAATAATAGGAACACCTGTGGAGGTCGGAACATTTTGTATTAATATGGTGGTATTGGTCTACCTTCTAATAAAAAAATATTATCGTGCCAACTGAACTACTCAAAATAATAGATTAAGGCATATATATTCTTCTTATGCAGTAGAGCTTTTGTGTGTCATATACATTTCTTTCTTCTCGATTACACGTATTAATCTTCCGGCTAATAGTCTGGATTAATGCCAAGATGCCCCTGTTATAACCTAGGATGTTACTACGCTGAGCGGGGCTAGGCTTAGCATTTCATAAACATTGACCTGGAGTATGACACTTCAGTATAACGGTGTGAATTGGAGCATTATCATCCTGAAATATGGATGGCATTCCCGTCTGGAAGTTTGCACCATTAGGTGGAACTGTTACCCAAGAGTTCCCTATGCACTGCTACCGTGACCGAACCGTGTAATGCGACAAGGAGGACTGCGGAATACCATGATATCGTGCCCCAGATCATAATAGAGACGCCACCATGTTTGACAGTCAGGCGGAGACAGTCCACACTGTATACTTTAGCGGATGTTTGCCACACGAACACGCCTCCAGGGTGGGGAAGAGGGTAGAGGGTGACTCGTCCGGCCACACGACACGTTGCCAGCCTTCCAACGTCCAGTTTTTGTGGCACTGCACCATGCACGTCGCCATTCTTGTCTGTTATTAGAGGCTTGGAAATAGCAACACGCCCATGGATACCAATTTTATGCAGTTTCCGCCTCACTATTTTGGATGACAATGGAGTGTTTAAGTGCTGATTAAGTTCCGTAGTCACTTTCTCGGCCGTTGTTTCTTCAGCGACGTCACAATGCACTTCAGGGCCCGGCGGTCCCTATTCTGCAGCTTCGTCTTTCGACTACTATTGTGCTTCGCAGACTCTGTTTTACCGTGCACTGTGTATGAGGTAAAACATGACATTCGAGACCGTGCCTTGTGTTACACCGCATAACGTCGCTGTTTTGCTCAGAGATGCTCCAGCTAGACGGGTACCAACCCTCTTTGGAATTCCGTCAAGTCGGACATACTGGTCACTCACCACTACTTCAAAACGTCCAACAACCACACTGTGTCACTCTACTATAAGTGCACAGTCCTATCTGTAACGAACATGAGACGGCTGATTTACCAAGCACACTTAGATCTTATCTAAAGTAGCAGTCTATTTCGAACTCCTTGTCTTCTAATTCCTAAATCATCTACTCCAGTAGGTTCAGTCCGATGTCCGAAGACTAAACTAAAATATCATCACTATATATAGATAAGAAGACTACATTAAAAGCTGAAAAGAGAAAATACGTTCCACATCAAAATCATTTCTTTCCAACTCAAAACTATTCATAAAAATAACGAGGCTGGAAAATCTCTGCAAGGCAGAAAAATGGGAAATTGCCAGTACTGACAACCGTAACGAACCAAAATCACTGTCACAATCTTAGCATAAAGTGTCAAGCATTTGACGTGATTTTTTCTTCTTCCCATTTCTAGATTTGCTGCCTCAGCGACCCCACAAAGCGCATGTATGTCACGGACGATGTCACAGGTGCTGACATGAATTGAAAGTACGTGAGGCGAGGACTGTGTTTTGTTTCCTCGTCACGCAGCTCGCAAAGTTTCTCCCCTTTCTGAGATTTCTTTTCACAAATTAAGACCGATATATCACATTACTCCTTTTAACAGGCATTTCGGAAATTGTGCCGCCGCAAAGCTTAAACTATTGCTATAAACAACAGAAGTTCTCCGTTAAGGTATTACGCGATTTGCTTCATCAAATAAATTACTCTACAACGGAAATTGTATAGGAAATTTATAGGAAAGAAATCAACCGCCACCTGCTGGAACTTGCTCTTAACTTTATTTTAAACAGAGTTCTTGAGAAAGCATGGACGCCAACACCCAGTTCTGTTTGCTGTTATTGTCTCTGAATTTATGAAAAAAATCAGAATCTCTCTCTATAAAATTGAAAGTGGCTACGTATGTGTGAGCATCACGCAGAAAGTACTTTTTCTTCCTTCCAAAACATGAAAGCCTTAGGTCACCATATGTTTTCTTCAAGACCACAGACATGTGGAAGGAATCTCTGTGGTTTTGACCCAAACGTTGCCACTTCGTTCTTTACTATTCTTCCCTTCCTTTCCCTTTTTCTCTTTGAAAAAAGATATGACCACCTTTCGCTTCTGCCATCAGCTTCGAGAAAGTGGAAACGTAAGAGAAAATTTCTTGTCGGAATCTTTTCTGGTGGTCGTGGCTATGTTTGGTTAACCGCAACTGATAGGAGGTCCGGGTCCCCCACGAAGGCTTTCATGATATGATTCAGAGAATAGCGACTGGAATGATTTTTCGCACATGATTAGACACTGGATCGGACTGGAATGTTGTCATATCTCACTTTGATTCTAAAATTATTATCTTCAGAGATAATAATCGACCATCTAATTATCCACTGAATTCCAATGGCTAATGGAAAGTATCAAAGCAAAGCACGCGACAACCCACACTACAATGTTGTTCGACGGGTTGACTACCTCCAAGTGGTGAAATTTGGCATGGTTATCAATTCCTTAATAATGGCTCCCTGTCCCTATGACTTGCCAACATATTTTATAGACCCCGAACAATGGGCGGGCAAATCAGCTAGCAAGTTACTAAAGTCAATATTACTTTGCATGAGGCGGCATAATTATTGATATGACTTGAATTGATATCAAACGCATATCACGTTACATAGGGTTACCATGCAGCGTTTGTCGTGTACGCATGGTACTCTGTAAAGTGTCCTTTCAGCCATTAGGATGGAACTTCAATTCCAGCGCCACTTTGTCACTCTCATCCTCTTCAAATTTAACCTTGTACTTACAAGTCACTCTCATCTTCTTGTTCCAGGACACACAGAGATCGAGGACTGTTTGTATTTTTAACAGGCGTGGTAGAAGCAGTTAGTTAACAGAACCTTATACACAATTAAAAAGGAAAATCTTTTGATTTCATGCAATGTTAAAATTAGTCTTGAACTGAAGTTGCGACTCAGCCAACGATGCATGCTAAATAAATGCTTTGAACTGCTAACTGAATCTACGTAATTAAACAACTTATTATACAACGTTGTACGCATTTGACGCCAATTACAAATCGTATGAATAATTCTGCGGCACCCTGTACTATTAGCATCGTACATTTACTGTATGTAATCAATACTGGTTGAAGTAGCAGTTTTCTCCATCGGCAATATTTCTACGGATGTAATTTTAGCCAATTGTTGGATCCAATAACAATTTCACCCGGAATATGTTTGCTTAGTGCGTAACAATCTCATCTACTTGATGACATGCAATCAACATGTACCGCGGAGAGAGTGGACTGAAAATCCGATTCATATATACACAATAATATTATACGACCGGAAACAGTAGCAAACAAAGCGGAATGTCTCATTTGTGTATTCTAATATAGCCTACATACGCTCTCGGAAATATGTGCATTGACTTCTTTTCACATAAAGGGCAATGGCGTAAATGCACTAACAAATGAACGATTTCCCTCACGATGTTTAAGTTACCTGTGAGATATTAAAATTTTAAGAAAATTAAGTCAGACAAATTTCCTCGTTTCATATGGAGCTTACCGGGTTGGAGTTATTGGTCTCCCACCAGGCGTCTCCCCAGGAGGTGGATAGGGGAATGCCGACCAGATATGGTGGGTATCGGAAATATTCCGGGCCGGACCAAAACCAGTACTGCTGCCTTGCAGTTAGTAGAGGGATCTACAAAGGCTAGGGGAAGATAACCCATAGCCAAAATATCATGGTGAGAGGAAGCAGCATCACCATTACCACTCTGAGGCTCAAGATGATTGACATCGGCAAACTTCAGAGATGGACAGAGGACGACATCTTGAATGTCTGCCTTTACTGCGAGGTCGTAGAGCTGACAACTCTACACCGCTAAAACATGTCAAGAAATAGTAACAGATGGTTCATGGATTCTCCTGGGGTAAAATATTCCGGAGGTAAACTAGTCCCTCATTCGGATCTCCGGGCTGGGACTGCTTCAGGGTGCTCCCAAAACAGGATTAAGTAAGACCTTAGAATAGGAACGTGGAACGTTATACAAAACGGGAGCCCCTCAGGTGGTGGTACGCGAGACCGAGAATTACGAGCTAGCCATATTAGCGATGCAAGAAGTTCGATGGGAGAGTCAAGATAGCATCCGACAGGGCAAGTACACTTTCTACTACGGGGGAACACAGTCTCACGACTTCGGAACAGGATTCCTCATTAAGAACAGTATCCTTTAGACGATTCAGAATATAGAGTTCGTAAACGAAAGATTATCGTACGTTACGCTACGTACTCGATGGGGCAAAACGGTTTAATAAATGTATATGCTCCAACCGAGCAGGTTAATGATAACGACAAAGATATATTCTACGATGAGCTAGAAAGGTTGTTTGACCGATTACCGAAGTATAATTAAAAAGTTGTGTTGGGGGATTTCAACGCAAAGGAAGGGAAGGAAGAAAAATAAAGACCTTCTATAGGCAAATACAGCCTTCACGAAAAGACCAACAACAATGGAGAACGACTTACAAATTTCGCGATTTCGAAAAACCTACTGGTAAAGAGCACGTATTTTGAAGACAAAGACATACACAAGGGTATCTCCAGACGGCAAAACTCTCAACCAGATCAATCACGTATTAGTAGATAGACGAAGACACACCTACATAATGGACGTTAGGTCGTCCAGAGGAGCGGAAGGTGACAGCGACCATCAATTAGTAATAGGAAAAGTAAGGGAAAAGTTACGCATCGCGAACAGAGAAAGCAAGGGGTCGAAACAACTGAAATTCGAAGTTAAACGATTAAATAATCCGAGCATAAAAGCAGATTACCAACTCGAACTCTCAAATAGCTTCCAAATCTTAGCCGACTCGAATAATAATAATGATGATATTAATAATGAAATTGATGTAAGTAAGATGTGGCAGACTATTCGTGAAACAATTAAGAGCGCAGCGAAGGAACGTGTACGTGAGAAGAAACAACAGAAAAACAAACCTTGGTTTGATGAATGCCTCAAGCTTCATGAGGAACGAAAACAAGCAAGGCAACGATGGCTCAGTAATAAAAGCGAAGCAAATGCCAACCACTACAGTAAGTCAGTAACGCGAAACGAAACGCCACACGCGGGTTCAGAAACAAAAAGCGAGAATATATGACGCAGAAGATTGAGGAAACAGAGGAAAACGGGAAGACAAATAACATACGAGATCTATACAAAGGGGTAAACTCGTTAAGAAAAGGTTACCAGCCGAGGTTAGGAATGATTAGAAATGAACGTGGAGATCTTCAGGCGGATCCGACTAAAATTGTCGATGTGTGGAAAAGTTATTTCGACAAACTTCTTAATGTACACAAAGGTGAACAAACAGAGGAATTTGACATCCATACCGCAGAACCGTGGATTCCCGAACCTAGCGAGGTCGAGATCGAAATGTCTGTGAAGAAACTGAAAAATTTCAAATCACCAGGAATAGACAATATTCCAGCGGAATTAATTAAAGCGAGAGGAATGGCACTACTCAAGGAACTACATAAATTGGTAAGTGCTATATGGAGAAAAGAAGAGCTCCCAATGGAATAAAAACCTCAATAATAGTTCCGATTTACAAAAAAGGCGATAAATCGGACTGTAATAATTACCACGGAATCTCGTTACTTCCAACCTGTTACAAGATATTAAGTAATATTCTGTTAACACGCCTAAGTGTATACGTAGATGAAATAATTGGAGACACCAATGTGGATTTAGAAGCAATAGATCTACGTTGGACCAGATTTTCGCCTTGAGACAAATTTTGGAGAAGAAATGGGATTACAGTGGGACGGTTCACTAGCTATTCATTAATTTTAAGGAAGCATATGATTCTATTAAAAGGGAAAAGATACAATATCTTGATACGATTTGGAATTCCGAAAAAATTGGTTCAACTAGTGAAGATGTGTCTCAGCGACCCCATAAGCAGAGTACGGATAGGTAATAATATATCAGATAGTTTCAAGATTCACAACGGTTTGAAACAAGGTGATTCCTTGTCACCATTACTTTTTAACTTTGCGTTAGAATATGCGATTTTAAAAATTAAAGGGGACAAAAAGGGACTATCGCTGAATGGTTTGAATCAACTATCCGTATACGCGGATGATGTAGATTCAATAGGTGACGATATAGATGCACTACAAGGCAAGATCGATGGCTGTTAGTAGAAGTGTGCGATGAGATAGGTCTACAGGTAAACATAGATAAAACAAAATACATGATAACAAGCCGAAACACACGGAATGAAGGAAATAAAAATATAAGAATTAGAGATGAGTTCATAGAGAAAGTAAACAAATTTAAATACTTGGGAGCATACGTAATAAGCTAAAATGAGGTCACGGAAGAAATAAAAAGTCGTTTAGTATCGGGCAATGCATGTTTCTATTCAGTCCAGAAACTTCTAACCTCACAATTAATATCAAGAAAGTTAAAATTGAAAATATACAGAACGGTTATTCTGCCGGTAACACTTTACGGTTGCGAAAGTTGGAGTACGACCCAAGGAGATGAACATAAATTACGTGTGTTTGAAAATACGATTTTGAGAAAGATATACGGGCCGAAACGCGACGAGATGACTGGAGAATGGAGGAGACTGTATAATGAAGAACTCCACAGACTGTACGATTCAGCAGATGTAGTTATAAAAATAATGAAATCGTGACGTCTAAGGTGGGCAGGCCATGTAGCTCGGATGGAGAAAAACGAAGATTATATTCTATCCTGGTTGGGGGTCCGGATGAAAAGAGGCATTGGGAAGACCGAGACGTCGTTGGGAGGACAATATTAGGAGAGATCTTCGAGAAGTAGGTGTTCGTGATGAAAACTGGCTTGATGTTGCCCAGGATATAATTCAATGGCGACGTTGTTACTGCGACGATGTACTTCCATAATCCATAGAGTTAGTTAGTTAGTTCATATAAAGCTCATAATATGCATCCTTGTATTTTACGTGCAAGGGAATCTCTGGCATATGAAATCATCAAGAGTAAAGTTTCGATATTATTGCCGCCTGAATACGTTTTAATGGTCATAATACCTGGTATATGCATACAAATCGCATTATCATAGTCCCAGGTAACGACTCAGTATATGTGAAGTAATGCAATTATTATTATACCAAATTAGATTTTTAGAGAAGAGTGACACATAATTTGTGTAGTAATTAAAGTGAAATTGTTGTAGTGTAATAACATGTTGTTACTGGATGAACACTCTCATTGAATTCCTCATCTTCTTTCAACAATTGACCAAAATTGTATTACACTATCTATACACACCGTCTACCAATAGAGAAAGCGGCTACGTCAACCAATTGTTTTTACCTACCGTAATTGTACACAAAGCACATGCATACAATGATAGAACGACCCGATCCAAAGTTACCAAAAGCCATAAACAAATTTAAATTCAGGTTCAAAATATGAGGATATAAAATAAATAGCATGAAAATAATAAATAAATACCTATTCGTCTCGTCTCCCGAGTTTTTTTTTCTTTTCTTTTTATGCTTTCAGAATCCAGCTTGAATAAAATGAAGACATTATTGTCTTTAAATGCTCCTTTCAACTGTAGGCTCTGGGAAATATGTTTCCTCAGTCACACCAGGGAAATGCCGGCACTGTACCTTCACCTTAGACCCTGGTCGACACCTTCCCCTATCCCGGCCTGAGCCTTAAATGCATAAAGGCCATAAATAAAATTGAAATTCCAACTCTGCGGGATATCAATTGAAAAATTAAATGAACGTGCATGTGACCCAATCTAGGGAAGGTATGAAAGGAGGGAAATCAGACTAAAATTATATCTAAATGTGAGACATACTTTTACAGCTTCTGATCACTGATTCTTGTAAGTAAATATTCAGCACTGAGAATTTGAGAAATTTATCGAAATGGAATGAAGATTTATCGGGCAGAAATTCTCTGCAATCCTCTCGGATAAGAACGAAAAATGTACGACCCAGAACTGTTAGAAGATTAGAGGATACAGTAGTCAACTAGGGTTTTAGCTACCACAGTCTGTACGCTTAACATGCTTTAAAGACCAGAGACACAAAGTTTTAAAGAGAAACAAAACTATCACTTCCTCCAGCACACTAAGATATGTTGCAATATTGTAATTTTGAAAGCAAACAAGTTTTATTTCCGTAATAGAAAGCGAGAGAAAAGCTCGACAGGTATTTCCCAAAAATATAACAATGGAATCAAAGGGTAAGGTTTTTACTCATCAATCGACAAAAATTACAAAGTTTAATTTAAGATACTAAAGCAATCCATATAAGAAATAGATTTTTAAAAAGAAATAACCTAATGACAGAACGTGTTAAGTTTTGAAGCAAAATAGCAAATTATGAAACAAGATAAAATGTTTAAGTTTGGAACTTCTGAAGAAGGTTTGAAAAGCCGGAGAAGATGAGAAAAAGCTTCAAATGTGCAACATCTACGATGCGATTCCGTACGAAATTATTTAATTTATCAAAGCGTCTATTAAGTGATGCCAATCATCGTATAGAGCTCCTTGCTGCTTTTCAGTTGTCGTTAGTGGTTGAAACTGCTAGCTTTTAGGAAATCTTCAAGGACAGCAGCTACATCACACGTTTCATCTCTCTGAGTATTTCATCTTCCTTGGTACGTAGAAATTCTCTCACTTTACGTCAATTTCTTAGCAGAGAAGAGATTTGAAAGCTCCGAGCACAGATTTCCGTTGAGAGGATGCAAAGCAGGTTCGATGTCACTACGAAAACAACTTTTATTTTGTTGTTGCATTAGAAATAAGCATAACAGTGTGAAACGTAGACACATTATTTTTCAATTTCTGTACATATGTTTTAATTAGTTTCATGCCTACGAAGGGAACGTAATGTGTACGAGAAATATGAAGAATTTATCACTCCTTTCTAAATGTAAATTTTTTAATATTTCTT
This sequence comes from Lepisma saccharinum, assembly GCA_022664845.1. Taxonomy (NCBI): domain Eukaryota; kingdom Metazoa; phylum Arthropoda; class Insecta; order Zygentoma; family Lepismatidae; genus Lepisma; species Lepisma saccharinum. Next base: position 2,231 of record JAGDQP010021837.1, on the reverse strand, counting down.
GAATAGTTTGTTTCTCAACATTCTATTTTAAAGGCTTCTTCCACATATTTTGTTCACAATAGGCCATTACAAACTCTCGCTCACTGATTTTCGTATTAAACTTATACAACACAACAAGAAAACGGAAAAATTTGCCATGTTCATCTTTACAAGTAGCTTCGCTACTTATAGGTTTTCATCATTTGGGTTTCATCTCCGTTTCCAAGATGGCTTCCTGTATCGTGACGAACATAAGCTTTCCTAAAGGTCACTCATAGTGAAACGAAAAAAAAAGAAAAAAAAAAGCGAAATTAATATCGTCTGAACGTTGATGAAATAATGGTTGGACAGTAATAGGAGCAACTAATGGTTGTACTATCTGCTTTATATTAAAATCGTGTACACGATATAGCACGTTTCATCTTGACCTAAGCGCGAATAAACAGAACTGTTTAACCTTTTCGGTCCGGACACATTTTGCGTCATTTACGTAGGGTTTACTTTGAATGACTGTATCTCTGCTTGCAATTGACACAAAGCAGTAAATGAAAGATCATTTATTTTGTCAAGACGGAAGGAAGAAAGTGGTATAGGAGAAAGTCTCATAAAACGAGGTGGTCGGTTAGAACGGGGAGATGTGCTTCTCAGCTCAAACTGGTGGTGCCATCAAGCAGATGGGAGTTGAATTACTTACTACATACGTCGACCTAGTGGCTGTGTAGGTTAGGGCGCTAAGCCAGTAGCTCGAAGGTCCCGGGTTCGAATCCCGGATGGGGCATGGATGTGAATTTTAACTAGCATCGCATTCATAATCGCGACGGGCTGAAGTGAAAGCTACTAAAAATGGTCCGTACAAAAATGTACCACAGGCAGCTGCGTCAGTTGGAGTGGTGATTTCATAAATAGTGAGCTTCCAAGTGTGTGTTTTTTTTTTTAATAGAATTTTTACAATCTTCGATTTAGTTTAACATCAAGTGTGTTGCTCGTTTGTGGATTTGTTCGGTCTGGACTGCAAAATATGAGTACAGTTATTTAGATGTAACATCATGGTCGATTATTTGACTGTATGGAAATTGCTGAGCAGAGCCATCTTGAAATCCAAAAACTTGGGTAAAATGGGGAGGCAAAGCGTTGGGCAAAACGGGGCGCGCTATTTGTATCGAGATTCTAAGCAGGTCTTTTCTGAAACAGTGAAAATTATTTAATAGAACGATAGAAAAACATATCGATAGTAGTATTATTATCACTGTACTCATAGCTTCTGCACTATTAAACAGATATTATAGGTATGGGTTAACAATTTTCGATATGTCCTGAAATTTACTATTGATTTAAATGACTATCCCATTTTATCAAACCGGTTGGAAAGAACGGGCAAAACTTTTTTTTAATGCAATTTCTAGGAGAAACGGAAACATCACTAAAATATTTAACTAGATCTCTGAGTAGTAGAAGAATTCCAAAAAGCATTTTCGTTAGTTGCTTACTATACACACTATAGTCAATTAAATCTACACCTCCCAATTTTGTCAAACTTCCTCATATGCATCGTAAGGCTAACCTCTTACACAACGGAGGGAAAAGTGGCAAAATCATTTTTTTTTCGAAAAAAGCAATTTTACTAAAAAGAAAATCCTGGATCGTCATGGGGTCGAACTTCGTATGCATTTTCTTTTTCTGAGGACCTACATGGTACGTCTATATCCTGGCGCAGTTTCGGGAAAATTATTTCAACAACTATCTTCAAGCAATTTGTTGTATCTGGTTAGATGGGTAAAAATGTTTATATGCAATTTCACATAGCGTTTTTTTTTATTTCTTCAACACACAAGTTATAATTGTACTTTAATAAGGAGTGACCCTCATTATATTTGTCACTGATACTAGAATAAAATGGAGTGAGAATATATGAGAGGTATAGGACAGAGGTATAGGAGGTATAGACCCGACAAATAGGAAAAACTACCGAAACTGGAAGTGGTGACAAAAGAGAAACTTCACCTCATTTATCTCTACACTCAAAAAAAATATTGGTATTTATTAGCACCCCAAAAGGTGTAATAGAACACCTCTTCCTCTACACCAATTCCAGTGCTAGGTAACACCAATTCTAGTGTTGGTTAACACCATCCGAGGTGTCCAACACCGTTTCTGTACACCCCGGATGGTGTTAACCAACACTAGAATTGGTGTTACCTAGTACTGAATTCGTGTAGAGGAAGAGGTGTTCTATTACACCTTTTGGGGTGCTA
>JAGDQP010021836.1:16802-31233 GCA_022664845.1 Lepisma saccharinum | reverse complement strand
GCTCCGTATTTATGTGCCATTCTTTGGAAAATGTCATTTTGCTGTCTTGCAATGTTATTGATACTTTCTTGAACGCGCACTGAACTACTAATATTATTCTTTGTATGTGGGTGTGGTGTTATTGATCCTCTCATTATTTTGTGATCTGGTGTGCCGGGTATTCGAACCTTTCTTTGTCGTCCTCCGTGTTTCAACGGAGCAGCGTTGGAAAATTTCTGTTTAAAAAAATCTCTATTGTCTCAAGCTTGACAAAAAATGACCAAAAGTGGGTGTTCAATGTGAGCGAGTTTAGAAGACATACAACGTATTTAGATTAATACGGCATCCGATTCGTTACCGACCCAGTGGGCATATGGGTTTCTTACATACTGGCCTAAAGACAAGAGGAACAAAATAGAAGTATATATTGAATAATACCGTCAAACCATATTCACCTGGAACATGAGAGTAAGGCGTGTTAGCGTTGGTGCAGCAGTAGCGTTGAGTGAACCTGGTGTTTGTACATTGCTTATTGGCTTTGTTCTTGCTGTGCAACTGGTGATATGATCTGTGGAAGAGAACGCGGGCCCTTATTCTTTGGACAATATGATGGAAAACTGCACAACATGAACAAACATATTGTCGGGATGCAACGAATAAGGACGGAACTTAGTGAACGACTCAATAACCTCACGAAAGAGTTTCATAAAACAGAAAACGATACATTGAAGAACCTTATAAAACATAACGAAGTGACAATTGATCAACTAGAAATCTACTCTAGGGGCAATAATCAAGTATTCTACAACTTAAAGGAGCGACGAAATGAGAGTTCACAAGAGTGAAAAATTACCTCGCCAGTTTTTGTGGGAAGAGCTTGAGATTAATACTGCTGACTATGACTTCGAAAGATGCCATTGCCTCTGTATTAAAGTAGGGTAAGATCATAATAAAGCTATAGTCACGAAATTAAGTTAATTTAAAGAAATCTGAAATTTTATATCACGCTTATAACTCACGAAACACGCCGGACTTGTTCACAGAGGACTATTCTCGTCGTGTGCCTGACATACTATCGGAACTAAAATAAACTTCTTCTGAATGCTAAATCCGCGGGACTACGGCCAAAATGAGTATATGACAAATTGAACGTTGAAGGAAAGCTATAAACTCTGAGTGACTAGAAGGATCCTGATAATATATACTTCTTCTGGCTCTACTCCCAGCAAGGAAGAAGCGTGCATGACATCCCACCTTTCCTTGCAACCGCTTGTCAAGATAAAGCAAAATATCTGCACAATCTTTTTAGCCTATGCATGAACGGTGCATCACTCTCTCTCAACACCCTGTTCAGAAGCTGTATCCAAACACTTACAACCTCCACTTCTCTTGGTTACCCTTGTCTTTTTATTCCAAACAGAACATTGAAAATCTCCCCCGTGTGTGGCAGAAGACCTGAACAAGTATGAAGAGTAAGACGGCTGATTAAGAAATAGGTGATACGAAAGCGAAAAACTTGCCTGGAAGTGCAAATCGTAAACGTGCAACCCCAAATGTGACTGACAATATTGTGAGGCGTTCTAGTGATATAGAGGTAAAAAATGAAAATAAAATCTATTTAAATGATCAATTTGATTCGGAAATCTTTGGCATGAGATATAGGCTGTTTCATCAGAATAAGAACCTTTGATTGCTTGGAAAGGAGATATTCGGGACCATGTTCAAGTGTCTACAATAACACAACATGTATTATGTAAATTCTCTTGATAGCTACTTTGAGTCAAGCTTACTATGAAGATGTAATCATTATGTGTTAGTGCTTTATAAATTCCACCAGATTCAAGTGGAATGTATAACATGTTAATATATTTTTAATAGGAAGCAATAAATTCTGTGTTGGGGATTTTAATATAATTCAAATAATTGATTCCAATTTTGACCTCTTATATGCAACAAAGTGCAGTAATTTGTACCGTTTCATATCATTATTCAATTTAGTATAATCTAATAATATCCAAAATGCCAATGAACGCATAATATATCCAGTTATAACAAACATTTTTCACGTCACTGTAGTTAGAAAATAATACTCCCTTGTTTCCGATAACAAACACCACCCAACATCACTTTGTTCCTTTTCACTTGATCGATTTTAGAAAAAAGAAAAACTGGAGAACAGCATCGCTGTATTTAATTTTAGGAAAGATTATTTCGAAAAGAAAAATATACTCAATTGTCGAGACTGAATATGAAACAGCTTTTTTATGTCAATGACGTGAATAAATTATTAGGTCAATTTTATGAGTGGACTTACACTCCTTAGAGTATATGTGTTTCCCGTAACATGTGTAATATAAATTATTATCCATCTTGGTTCAATTATAACATAAGACAGAAGCTTAAATTGGAAACATATCATCATAGAAAACATGTGTAGAAGTTGCTTTCCATCTAGGTGAATTTCGCTGATTACGTAGAGAGCTAAAAATAAATTTCATTAGTATACAATTCTTTCATTGAAATCTCAGAATGGAATATTAATAATAACTCAAGGCAATTTTAGAATTTTGTTCAAAATAAGACAAAATATGTCTCATCCACGTCCTTGAAACATAGAGACAATGAGCTAGAAAGCAACAGGGAAGTATCTAGGTCTCTTGCACATTATTTAGAACTGTATCACAAAAATAATTTTAAATTTTGTCAGACAACCTTAGATGTGAACTTTTAAATACGCTTCAAATCAAAGATATTAAAATAAAAGATATTGAGAAAATTATAAAAATATTAAAGCCTAAGTTATTTTCGGCGGAAGAAATTCTATCTTCTGTAATCAAAAGTTCTGCTGAGATTTTTAAATACCCATTATTTATTAAATCTCTGTTTAAAAACGTGTGTAGTCCCTGGCAAATGGAAGAAAAGTTTAATGTATCCAATTCCGAAATCCGGAATACGAAAGATGTAATAACTTTAGCCATTTTACCATCGTTTGCAAAAGTATGTGAATGTTTTTATATAGTTAAATACTGAATTATGTAAACTCCATTCTTTCACCGTATCTGCAAGACTTTTTTTAAAAAAAGTGGTCAACTTCAACAAATTTAACAATTGTAACAGTCTTCTTGTAACTGAGCTTGACGAAAGAGGTCAAGTAGAAGTCATATACACTGATTTTGGTAAAGCATTTGATTTAGTTAATCATGAAGTTTTGATAAACAAACTTGAGTTTCGTTATTTCTTACGGAAAAGAGTACCACATGGTTCAAATTTCGGTCCTTTATTATTACTTTTAGTTATTAATAATACATCTTAGTGTATCATGAACTCCCATGATATCATGAACTCTGTTATTCGCGGATGCCCTCAAATTATGCATTAGAATTGACTAATTGACGATAGTACCAAACTACAAGAAAAAATGCTGCAAGAATCTTGGATATATGTATCGGTTTAGCTAGGATCTACGTGAAATACATGGCACATATGGAATTAGTAATCAATTTTAATATATACATTTCGGAACAGAGAAGGCATCTAAACAATTTCTTAATTCCAGTACAAATTAATACAAAATAAAATTGGTTATATTGATTTAATTCCGAAAATTTTCTTTCGAGTCCCTAACACTAAAACAAGATCGGGTAATAATGTAACATTCTATTTTATAAAGCAAAGAACTAACATTCTACATAAATCCCAAATTTGGAAAATAAATGCTTTTGAAATCCAGATTGAACAGAAAACTAATGTAGAAATATTTGGAATGACTGACAGAGAATTTAAAATTAATTGTTGGTGAAGTGATATGATTGTCTTCTCCATCTGTAATTACTATCGTGTACACCAAAAGGCTAATTATCCATATTGCCTGTAGTGTTATGCCATAAATAAATGAACGTGCGTACCAAATTTCAACTGAATCTGTAAAGTTGTACAGGAGCTATCGTTGAGGTAAGATATTGTGCGTATGGATAGATACAGACAGATGGATACACGGGCACCGATACCAATACGGAAATGATATTTCTTACGGTTTAGTAGAGGTGATGAAATCCAATTATAGTCTTATTTTGATTTAGAAAGTATGACCCTAATATAACACTTCTATGTTATAATACAACATTGAAGTAAAAAACACGCAAGAACAAATAATTAGAACTATGGCACTGCTGTTATATAGAGTTTGCTTATACCTACTATTTTTTTAGTAACACATTGTTTTCAGTTTTCACCATCAAAATCGTAAGCGTAGCTGATGTTATTCTTCAATGTCTATTCGCGAAGTACCTGGCGGAGATTTAACTGCTATGTTCTATACATACCGTCAATGAAGATTATTGATGCAGGTTATTCTAGTAGCCCATATTGACTTGTTTGCAACAGACAGGCTGTAAGAGCTGGTCTGAACACGCAGATGTATCTTGTGAGTGTGTTAGTGCGCTGGAATGGTATTCGACTGCAAAAGTACTGAGTTACTTTTATAAACGTACGTCAATGACCTATAATTAGTATGTGAGCGGTTTGTGCAAGTGTTATAGTGTGAATATGCTTATTTCCTACGATGGAAATCGATGCACTAGTCCAGATTAAAGTACAATCTTCAAAACGAAAAGTACATGATGGAGAAAGGTAGATTACAAGTAGTATTTTCAGTTGATACAAGAAACTTGAAGACGCCACCATCACTGAAATCCTGGATGATGAAAAATAGTGCAAATGCCTTTGAGGAAGTGGCTGAAACATTTTTTGGACCCTAGGGTGATGATATGGCTAATGTTTACGTCCCATTTGGTTATGAGAGAAAGGTAATTGAAGCTAGAAGCAGATGATAGTCACTGAAGACAATCAAGCACCACTTTAAGGGAGTAAAGGATAGGAACTATCTGTAACGGTATTACATATACTATGGTCAACAAAGAACAAAACATCAGAAACTGAAGATCATATAGGAATGTGAATGGCCAGTGTTTCAAGAGACAATATATAACTTAATGACTGTTCGTAATATTTTCATCAGGCGATGCGCATGTACAAAATCTAGTTATTGTGTTTACTGGTTTCAAAGGTGGATCAATTTGAATTTGGAATTTCCAGACAGCTCATGAAATTTGTTATTCACAAGGTGACGCTCTTTGTCACACATAAGCGTGCTCACTCAGAGGAAGAGATTGAGAATTCTGCGATCGTATTTGGTAGTTTACGAGAACATTCCGAATATATGAAGACCCATACATTTTCAAATTATCGTCATGGACCACTAAAATTAGTGCAATACCTTAATATATCTTATGGATATCTTAAAGAATAAGTCGTCGAGCTATTGTAAGTTTCCAAAGTCTATTTTTTTTAACATTTTCCAAAGTAAAAGGTGGGCATGACATGACGACCAAACAAACACCACCTTACATGTCCATCCTTACATGCACTAACTGCATCCTAAAAGGCAATTCTTTGATAAAATCATATTGCATGATAAATTTAATTTATCATTAAGGTCTAAAAGAGAACACAGCTTTTAAAATTAAATTGGATTTGCCAGGTATTCTTGTTTGAAACTCACATCTATTATTCTATATTTAACAGTACTGGACATAGTTAGATAACGTGTATGTTTAGGTATCCACTCATAGAAAAGGAATAGTTACATGCATTTATTTGTCATTAATCAATCAAAAACAAAAACATTGTGACGTGTGACGCATTGACTTTATTTCTAGCGTCTGGTTTAATTCGATTTTCTATAACTGATATAAAATTCTGATTTTTGTTTATATTTTTGTGAAAATTTAAAACGTGAGTCTTGTTGGCACTATTTAAATTATTTCAAAAGATACATTTCGTACGTTTAAAAGAAATAACATCGTTCATCAGATACTTTGTATGACTGGGTCTTTTAATAAGTATGTCTCTGTCTCTATTGTCTTAGTAAAATCTGAAGCCACGTATGCCCCAGAAAATAGAATCTCGAACCTTGGAAACGTTTTATGACGACTGACAAAACACGTCTTTCGTAGTCGGCATGATATGTTCAATTTGGGCTAAGCGTTTCCTCTAAAACTAACCTCACAAATTTTCTGAAAATGTTCGTTCTTCAATTAAGTAAAAATGCTTTCCATTATTAAGACTTCAAGAGGTTCAAGTGTTTGTCATATTTTGAATGAAAAAAATAGTGCAAACTAAATGACATGTCAGTGCTGGAAGTGTACTAAATACAAAACTGAAGATCATGGGTTTCTAGAAACTTTAATTATTTCAATGAATTTCAAATAATCGTATGATACAATTGTCTACTGTTAAAAGGTAGACAAAATTAAATGATTTATTATTGTTTTTCAAACAGTTACATTTATTTCATACTAATAATTTTTGTTTTTTATTCTAGTGTGTATATAAATGCATGATGGAGATGAAAGGTATGCATAGTAAACATAATTATATTTCAAGTATTGACACAGTATAAGCACAATAATTATCTTAATATCCTGAATTCTTGGATACATTCCAATTACTTATAGTTCCTATTCATGAAACAAGTTAAAATTCATTTCTCTTGCTTTATCTCAATTTGTTGTTCAGTTTATTTATACTGTCATGTATTTCCGTGGGTTCAACATAAAAATAATTTTAACTGTTTTACCTCGGTTTTATCTATACTAGAGTAATTTGTTGGAAGTTAGTGGTCAATGAAAAATTGACTCAATTATGAAATTATTTTAGTCTGTCTTACGTTTCTATTGATAAAATATTATTTTATATATTTCAATAGAAAATAAAACAATATTAAGTTCCGTGTATTTTTAACTGGATTAAAGTTTCCGTGAATAACATTTGCTAAATACAGAATGTTGAATACTACGATGAGATTTTAGTAATAAGCACTATTAACCAGTCACTGGTTAATAGTGTATCTTCCAGGGTAATACATGCTTCTTGGACTCCGTTATGAGACAACAGGCTTAGACTAACTTATCTCTGTTCCTGAAGAAAATCGATATTGAAATTCCAGTTACGTTGAGAAGCAATATACTTTTATTATAATGTTTATTATATATCTTCAATAAATATGTTAATTCGTTGTCAGTATTATTTCAGGAAAATATATTTGCATTATATCGTAAATTATTGCATATTTCATAATTCGTTGGTTTTGCAAAGTTTTAATAATATTATAGTGATAATTTTGCATCGAATATATTTAATAATATTTCTCTTCACTTATTTAAAAGATCAGCAACGGATTATCTAATACCGCTCCAATGGGCAACTGCCCTATCATGAAGAAATTCAGAGAAGAAAGTCAAGAAAGTGTGGACAAGTTCCAAAAAGCAAAGACAGAGTGTAACGGATTATCTGGTAAACTATTTCAAATATCGCCCATTATAAATTATTGTAATATGTGGCCTTAGAAAAACGCATATTAAACGAAATCTATGTCATAATTGAAAACACTTCACACTAACGCCCTATTAACGAAATTAAATGTTTTTTGGAAAAATAGTTTAAAATTCAATCTGTTTTCAAAGTGAACATAAAAATTAGTTTTTGCAATTTATTAACTCTTTAATTATATTTTTGACATAACATAAATAAGAAACACATTAAACAAAATCTAAGCCATGCTTGAAAATAACATATGGAATACATGTTGTATTAATGTCTTATCAACGCAATGGCGTCCTTGTTTAAATATCGTTTAAAATAAATGCATTTTTGCAATAAATAACGGTTAATCAATAAAATGAACATAAAATTAACGTTAAAAAGACGTATGTTTGTTAGTGGGGAAGGCAATATAATTTTGTGCGACTTACTTCTGAAACAATGAGAACATAATAATATTTTGCTTATCTTCTACATGTTTTCTTAGCTCCGTAAAACATTCCAAACGCTTTCTGGTAAGCAATGCCAGTATATTCACAGAAAAATTAATCCAAATTCGAAACCACTAATAGTGCACTCCTCAATATCTACAATATTATTAACATATTCCACCAAACCAAAGACGAACCAATCAAATTCTCCAATCACAACATCGAAGAAAACAAAAGGCTGAGCATAAGACCCGGTGAATCCAACTCAGTAACTATCAAATCAAAACAACAGAGAAAACTACAGCTACAAAGTGCTTTTGCTACGGTCAGTGATCAAAAAATAGTTATCACGTATCAGTGCAAAATGAATGGTGTTAAAAAATATTAATTCTTTAGAAGTTACAAGATTATATTATATACGGGCCAAGTCTGCTAGGCTACCCTATAGCAGCAGAAGCACCACCTTAAGGAAGGACTGAGGAAGTATGGTAGTACGAAGTAATCATAAGCTTGAAAATAGCAGGAAGTTTAAGTAAACAAGCGGCGAGGCACGAAACTTCTTCGAAACCAGAAAAAAGGAGTATAAATGTACGAATGCCACTTATCTGCAAACTACCTTCTTATCTATACAGTAGGATTTGGCAGATTATTTCATATTAAAACTATTGTATGTTCAGATCCTGAACTAACTGGTACGTTTTTATTCATTCAAATCGGGATCCGTTCTGTGGGGGAAATAATTACATTTTATGCTGATTTAGTATAATATTGTCGTTGATTTCATCCCCACACATACCTCGATTCCTCACCAAACCCTCGTGGACTATTCCATCGTATTACTCTGAAAACGAGCTTGTATATATGTGCCTGCTTTAAATCTAAATTCTAGAAACTAATGGTTTTACTGATTAACTTATTTATCCTTTTCGAAACAATTTAGTATCAATATAACTAAAAGTCATATTCTTTGTAAATTTCTTGACACCCGTACACCACTATACCCACAGGACTACGTTGCACATAATGGGATGCGAAGGAAGTTATGCAGACTTGATACCTGACAATATAGTCCTTAGTTCTTATAGATTATCTCAGAATTACAGGCATACTTCTGCCAACAGCACTTTGATCCCAGAATTTCTAATAAATTTTTATTTATTCTTACCGGTTGAGATTCGTGAATAAGCGCGTCGTCAGCTAGTTGGATTTACTTTCTTGAATGATATTTCTGAAATCTAGTACATATAAAAAAATACTCCGCTGAGGGTAGCGAGTTTAATGGATTGATTTAACAACACATTTGCTATGGTCGGTGGGGCTAAATGGTCAGCGTGTGAGACTTTCATTCGTAAGGTCTGTGGACCGATTCACGAGCGACATTCCAAATAGTTTCATTTAGGAATTAACCTCCGTAAATTCTGTTCGTGATAGGTACTGAAAGAGATTTATCCCGCACAGGGTAAAGACAACAAAACAGAGCTAGAAGGTGGCGGGGGAGATACGCATACTGTGTGTTTATAAGTGTTCAAATGTAATTTATTTCCATGTCTTGGGCCATTTTCTTTACCGTTTTCCTTGTTTTCTCTTATTTTTTTTCGCTCTTTTCCCGTCTTCTTCAATGCTCTCTCTCTCTCTCTCCCTCTCTCCATCTCTCGCTGTGTTTGAACAAGACAAAAATGGTATTTCTGTCTAACTCTCTCGTGGTTCTCTACATGATGTTGAACAAGTCAATTCTTCATCGCTCCAATTTGAGGAATATCCTGGCATACCATATTGTCGAGCATATATGTACTGTCCTGTTGGTTGTCTAACTATGAGGCGTACAGTACTCGCGTGTGATGGGATGACAATGGAGTCAGAGACTGATGTTTAACACATATCGCTGATTTTAATCCCTTTCCTGTGAACATAATTTTCCTTGAGTATTTGAGTCCTTCTAATTAGTTTTCTTCATACATTTTCAACATTAGACTCCCTGAGTCTATAACAGTTTATTCAGTGTTGTTTTAATTGTATTGAACATATAAGCTTTTCTGCAATAACCATCAACTCCTACAGCTTTAAAATCAACCTTAGCAAATAGGACAGTTTAGATGTGTCACAACCCAGAAAAGCAGGTGCAAACAATATGTTTAAGGAAACATTTTCTCCAAGTTTCTCACGTGTTGCTTAGAGAATATTTAGAGTGATCTTTGATTCTAACAAAAATGATTCATTTCGTTTTATTTTACATGATATACAGAAGAATAAGTAAGTTAATATTTTCACCCATCACTAACAATTTTAATTCATTTGATGACTGAATGCCTTCTTGAACAATCAGAAGGCCTGCATCAAATGTTGGCTGTAAAACTTTTAATTCATTTCTTTGCAGAATTTCAGAGATATAATGTTATAAGTCGTTCCTTGTTATCAGGATTAGCACGAAATTATTTCCTTTTTATCCCAACTGTTGAATAATATCAAAACGCGACATTTGTCGCATATCTACATTTATAAATATGTTCAAACGTGAGGAAAACCAATTACTTGTTTTGGTAATAGTGAGTTAGTTGTTTATATTTTTTAAAGCTCTGGCATGTGATGCTTTTCTAGAGAAGCTGATGTATTTAAAACGCCAAACAATACGAAAGAAACTGTTATAGAGTCAGCAGTGCGGCCAATGTTGAAAATGCATGGTCCAAAACACACAGCTTGTTAGGGAAAGAGCGTTCACAGCAAAGGCGTTAAATTCAGAGGCATGTTTTAAACAACACACTCTGACTCCAACATCTAACTCGTGTTCATTCCATAACACGTGAGTGTACCACCAGGTAAAAGCATGGCTTTGCATTGCAATGTCTCCTTTCTAATGGGGATGGAAAATTCAGGGAGATAAGCCGTCTCTAATCAAATCGACAAAGTTATGAACACTAAAGTTGATTCATCAGTATTACAGCGTATCGTACAAAATTTTTAATGTATTCTAATTCTTTGTGGCAGAAACCAGCTATTTCGTTAACTTTAATTATTGAAACGAATACTTAAAATTTTCTAATTTAATAAAGGATTATGATAAAGCTACGAAACCAAAACCTTGCTTTACTAAATTTTATGCTCTTCTCTTTTGGTTATCTTAACTTTTATATACAATCCACTGTTTCCAAGACATTATACATTTCAATAATAAAGGTCCGTTTCGGGTGCCAGTTTTCAAAGTGGCGGCAACCTACAAGTTATAGAGTAGTAGACACTTCAGAATTTGTGTTCCACACCTTTTACTATATAGAGAGAATTGTTTTCATTTATGTTGCAATTTTTCCACATGGTACAAAAAATAAATAAATTCACTAGATTTCTTCCAGCGGCCATATTGGAAGTATCTTTACAAATATCTGCTTTCCTGTAAAGGGATTTCGTCGCAGTTTGGATTTGTTAAAAGATGGTTCATTGTAAGCTGAGATGTCATGGTAATAGTTTCTTTTGGGACTTGTATTCCATGATCAGGAAACTATCATATTAATATAGTTTTAAACGTTTGATTAATCCTAAAAGTTGAGTTATTCATAACCACTCTTTCGAACAGGTAAAAAACAAAAATAACATTTTAGTTTCCTACTAAGTTGCCGGAATATCATACTTTGGCTCCACATGGATACATTGTTTTTTTTAAACATTGCTGGAGAATGCTAGACAACCATATCTGTCTGGAAATTTCCGGACATTAGGCTAATAGAAAACAGCCATCTTGCAGATTTAACAAAACATATTTAGAAACCTCGCGCAATATTTGAGCACGAGGGCAGCCTCAGTGAGTATGCGTACTAGTCCACAGGCATATCACACTTCAATATGTCAACTAATAACACTGCTCTCTCTACGCGGACTCTTATGTGTTGAAGCGTCAGGTGGTATCAAGTAACCCTGTACGTGTCAGCAAGTAACCCCGTTACACGGTATATTAAAACATTATAGAAGATCGAAACTACGTTGCCCGAACATCAAAAGCACAAACAAAGTTACTTCATTTGCTTATGCGACTCTCTGCTATGTTTCTGTTTGTGAAGTAGCTGAGACGATGTCCAATACCTTTAATATACGTGATTAATATTTCTGCAGAAATATTTTATTGAAACTGAATCCTTGGTTACTATAGGAAACAGTTTTCTCTTTTCGCACATGTGCGCAAATCACCCAGCAACTGAAAAATGAGAATCACCAATCACACAATAGAAATCTCTCGGTTCTATTGACAGACACTTTTCAGCCACTGTAAGATTACTACAAATACTTACATTTGTCTGAAACAATACTAGAGATATCAAACATCGTTGCTAAAAATACACTGTATACTCGAATTTGTCTTCAGTTTGCCTATATAGACCTATTTCATTAAATTACAGAGACCAGTAATTGCAACTTTGACATTGTTATCCGATTATCGATTCAATTTAGCCCCTCTACTTGACTGAAAAAGAAGAATTCAATAGCGCAGGGCAGCCTGACCAGTTCATTTCAAAATAATATTATCAATGACTTTGTTTTGTAGATTCTCTTAACAAATCTTTAAACAGTAAGCAGATCTTTACTATCAATTACATGAATATTATTTTTCATAAACTGACTTCGTTCACTTGAAGTCACTTTTTGTAAATTGAAGACACTGAGTTGGTAGCAAACTTCCCAACGCAATTTATAATCTTTAGCATATATCCATATATTTATTACTACAGATTATTACGAATCCGAATTTCTAAACACACAAATATTACCGGAATGATTTTTCACGTTCACATCGTCATTGCCACCGCCAACGAGCCACAGTCATCCAATGGAATCCTGGGTCTAACATGCATCGAACTGTCTATTATCATAATATTTAATTTTAAATATGTAACATTCGATCCATTATGCATTACGATTTCAACGTCCTCACGAAAGATGAAATCTTGAACTTTCACAGTTGTTTTTTTGTCTAGTTGTTCTCGCACAGTTTTGATGCTGGGAATCTCTTGAGACTTTTGCACTTTATAGATGATGTTCCTGCATCTCCCATTCTATGAAGCTTTAGGAATGCTTTTCTATTTGTTAAACAGTAAATTTCAGAGATATATTGTAGATAAAATGAATTATAATAATCAAGATTTACACTTTAACGACAGGCATAATGGAGAAAATGGAAATCAGTTTGACCCCGCACCACCTGGCGAGTCGATTACCTGACTATTCATAAAATAGAGCAACATTCACCTTGTTTGAATTTCTCGAATTTATTTGCTCGAATTTATTAAACTTCAATATTCAAGGATATTTGAAGATTACACGTGAGCATTGTTTCATTTCCGACTGAAAAGAATGACATTTAATTTGAATTACGACCCAAATGAGAGCAATTTTCCTGTATGTCACTGTGGCTTATTCTGCTACACGTACTGAAATAAATTACAATATTTAAAGTTTATGTGACATGTGATAGGTGCTGTCAATTGAATGTTTCTAATTAGTGTCTAATGATAACGGACAGCCGATAAATACTTTTTAATGATTGTTCGCTATCAGTTGCGTGGACAATTTATCAACTTCCATGTATGTGTTTGTGTGTATCCAGTATATAAAGTATGGTTTTGCTATACATCTCCACTCACACTGATATAGCAGCAGTTAAGTGACGCTGTAAGGAAGCAAACATGAAGCTACAACTCCTTGTTATTACATGTGCTGTTTTTGTCGTAGTTATCAATGTAAGGGTAAGTATAAATTGTTTTTAGATAATGCTCGTGAAATAACTAAGGATAAACTAGAATCCACATAAACCACTTACACAATGGTAAAAATGTATTTAAGGAACACCCAGGAATAATACATGTAGGTGTCTTAAAGTTAGTACACAAGAGAAAGGGGATAATCAATTGTATTATCATAGCAAGGATCTTGAGGCATATCTATAACAGTATATAAAGGGGAGCATAGATAGAAGTAATGTAGTTTAATAATTGGCGTAACTACCCTTCGTAGCCACAAAAGTAGGTAATCTCGAATGTAACCTACTGTGGAGCTGCTCATGTTATTCACGATATATCGGCATAGCCGGATAATGTTCGTTACGGGTTAGAGCTGGAAATCATGCGATTACTCCGTATATGAATACGTGCTCAATGAGAGTAACGTCTGGTGGTTTACTAGGTCAGGATAGAAGCAATGTAGAGTACGTCCGATTTCCTTTGGTGTATGGGAACGCTTGTTCGTATGTTGAAATTCACATAATATGCCGAGATATGGTCGGAGGACACGATTGAAGACGTCATTAACGTTCAAAATACTCATCAAATTCCCTGGATGAATATCAACCGCGATAGGAATGTTAAATATACGTACTGCTCTCAATATTATCAGTGAAGGTGTAGACCCTGAATGGTAAGTTCGGACATACGATACGTTCTAATTCACCTATTTTCCTATTTACACGTATAGGTCATTGCTTTGTACAAGCAATGACCTATACACGTACACTGTACACGTTCCGGATCACTGAATAGCATCGTTCTCTATTAACTCGCCTCTCTAATGCTGTTTCTCCCGATATTACAAGGACGTTCTCGGCGATTAGCAGGTAAGAGAGGTAAACAAAGTAGTAAAACGCGGGACTTTTAATTTACGGATAT
>JAGDQP010021836.1:0-16792 GCA_022664845.1 Lepisma saccharinum | reverse complement strand
AGAGGTAAACAAAGTAGTAAAACGCGGGACTTTTAATTTACGGATATCAAATGGATGTTTCTTATTCGGGCTTATACATGGAACCACAGTAGCTCTGATTAGACTGGCGGTCATTGCTCGATCTGTCTCTCTTAGCGCACATCCTTGTGTTGCGGCCGCACTGAGGGGTCGTGTCTGTTATGGAACACTCACTTGGATGCCTCAATGAGTCATGACCTACTTCAATTGTTATTATGTGGTAAGCCCCCGCTTAAACTGTAAATTGTCCCCACATAATTGTAATTCTGTCCGTTTAAAACACTTAATGACACTATAAAAGTGTTTTGCTAGTCACCTTTCTGTGAGTGCAGACACACACTGTGATCCACACACAACGCAATCTTTTTCTCAGTCGTGCTAGGTAATACTGGGATGCTGTTTACTAACTAGACGTAGCAAGATTAGCTTCCAAACCTCCCCGTATTAAGGTTAATGTAAAGCAATTATCTCCAACAAAAGATGGCAGCACTACCTCCGTATATGTCTAATGTATTTTTGTCGTTGCACGAAATTTCAGTGCTGCTACTACAAATTCAAGCCTAGAGAGTTGTAACTTTCAGGGAAGAAATTCATAAACATTTCAAGAGTTCGACCAATACGGATATCTTTTTGGAAGAGCTTCATTGTTATACATTTGATATTCACAGCAAGAATCAAACGATTTCAACAACGAAGAAAAACGAAAATAAAAAAAATCGCCATTGGTAGAACTTTTGAATTGGATATGAACTTTGTTCTCTCGAAATTCGTGTTTCATTGTAGTTTTGTTCATTTTTCTACATTTTTGTTATTTTAAGGGAGGTTTTCACCCCTTCCCCTGGGCCGATTTTCTTCCCCAACGAACTTAACCTGTCACTTGAATCAGTAAACAATCTGTAAAAGGTTCATTCGAATCTGTTCACGTATTCGTTAGTTATCGCGACTCGCACGACACATACACACACGAAGAGAGAGAGAGAGAGAGAGAGAGAGAGAGAGAGAGAGAGAGAGAGAGAGAGAGAGAGAACACAAATGTCAAACATCTTGACTAGAAGACCTTAAATTATATAAGAAGTATTGAACAGTTAATGTAAAAATAACATTAGAATTTACAAAAGAATCATATTTTCTAGAGAAATAAATAAACAACCCATTCTTACAGCGATAAAGTAGGTTTAAGGAAACCGAGTTCACAGTCTCGTTGAGACAAACAGATTTCGAGGGAATACCCGAATTCTTTTACGCCGTAACCAATGTACGTACATATTGAACGTGGTTCGGTACTTTCCATAAGATCACTTTTTCTTTCATATTTCTTAAAACAGCACGTGCATAATAAAAAAAACTGTAACATTAATACCGGATGAGGCTACTGCTACTGACTGTTAAATAAACAAAAACTGCTGATATTCAGCTTCAGCCTACATAAAACTAGAGCTGATTTTAGATCTATAACTACAGAGGAACATTAGTTATATCAAAGTACGCGAGTTACATTATCTGTATTAAAATAAATATTTTATTCGTGGATTGTCGATTTTTTTTATTTTCTTCGTTTCGTCAAAAATTCTTTTCCTTTTCCGCCTTTCGACTTTTTGTATACTTCGAAAAATTTGTTTTTTCTTGTATTGCTTCTTTTAATTTTCGTCTTCGAAATGTTTCGTTTTTCTTCTTTCGATTTTTTTGTTTTTCGTCTTTCGCAAATTTTTTTGTTTTTCGAGAAACATTCATTTTCATCTTTCATTTTTTTTTCATTTTTCGACAAATTTTCGGGTTTTTGGTTTTCGAAAAAAAAAATACGTTTTTTAAAAAATCGTTTCGCGAAAAACAAGTTGCATCGTCTTTTTCGTTTTCTAAAAATTCCTTTTGGAAAAAAATGAATAATTTTTGCCATCCCTAGTTTGATATAATGCTTAAACACCAATACGCTAACAGACGTACAACAACTACATATGATAAATGGGCTTGTCCGAACCACGTGCCCCAAAACATGGATAAGTAAAACTGTGGTTTTCCCTTCCGCGTGTTTCAACAATCATTTTTTTGGCACCGAAATGCTAGTTTTTCCTTAGCAAAAGCAGATTATATTCCCGCAATGCTTACATATTTTACCAATCGGTAATACCCAGAGCCGCTTTAATAAAACCAACACTTTTCCAACGTAATCTTCATTAGCAGAACTCCACAACATTGTAATCACTAAGCCCGCATTCATAACACGGGGCATTTGACATGAGCACACCAAGAGCTTGCGATCTTTCCTTCCTTGACTTGTCATCAGCTCTAGCTCCAGTTTTGAAGTAACACATCACCAGTGTTGCGAACAACAAAGCTGAGAAAAGCGCTACACAGCAGAAGCAAAAATGTCGTTAAAGCGCGATAAATCAAACTTTGAAAATCGATAAAAGAGTGCACGTAGAAACAATGTCTATGTGCAAGACACATGCGCAATAAAAACACCGGACCTAAATTACCTAAGCTCGAGGTGCCTTGAACACTACTTTTGTGTATTTACATTCCTATCGGAAGTATTTTCACATAAGTCCTTGTCATAAGAAATACCAATGCGAATGGCTAAAAAATATTACCTGGTAAATAGTAGCTCCAAAAGTCCTGTCTGGTAACACTGACGCCTGCGCAAACTACAGCACCAGAAATAGAGAAACAAATGTGGCGCATCGCTGTACCAGAAGTTAGGTTAGAACATAAACTATTTTTTTCTATAATGTTGTAAGTGTCCTTATGACATTTAATTCTCAACAAGATTTTGCAAATTCTGGATGCCAATTAATCAAGGAAAATCCATAATATGAAATTACAAAACCGTACAACAGAAGGAGCTCTTGTAAAGTATTACCTATTTCTTTCAAAATGGTTCTGATATCTTCAGGTATGTAGGAACTCCCATACGGATTTTTTTTTTCTAAAATGCTGATGTACCCATTTTTTTAATTGAATTATTTGTCATGGAACAACCGACTTACGTATGTTTCAGTTTCTGGCATAAAGTGCGAAGATAAACGCTATTAACATTCATTCTAATAACGATTTCCATAAAAAAAATATCAAAAGGAAAAGCTCTTTTAACAAAGTTAGTTGGTATATTGCTTTTATACATTACATATACAATGTAGATTTAAACCTTGAAAAAGCATCCACACACGGGATTGTTTTGTTCGAAGACAACTGCGTAGATGGAAATGAATATCATTGCTTACTCACATAGTAAGTTTGTTTCACTATTACTAAAATAAAACAATAACTAAACTAATCTAAAATAATACAAACTTTTTTCCCGCCCTGTACATCACTACTAGCGATGTTAAAAACGAAAAAAAATAGCGCCAAAAAGGATTCGTTTTTTTCCTCAATTTTTCATGCTATTTTGGAAATAAATATTTTTTGTTTTACTTTTAAGGCGTCCCTGACAACATTTGATGACCAACGAAGTATTTCAAATGTTAATAATTTGTAAAACTAAACATTTAGGAACACATCCTCATCGAGACTGCTTCTGGCAAAATTTAGAAGCATTATTTAAGTTTCCATGGTCTGAGCTAAAGTTACGTAAACGCCTTAAGTGGACGGCCGGAACTTCTACCCCTTGTATAAGGGTGATAATGAGATATATTGCATTTCTAATGTAAATAGATAGTTTTTGTACATTTTGTAACGTAAGAACCTTTATTTTTACTAAATCTAAACAATAAATGGATAAAGTGTGCTAAGTAGTGAATATTCGCAATGAAAATAAACGATTTCTTAAATAAAGCAGTTTTTTTTTGCTTCGCGATACAAATTCCATTTCCTTCGGAAAATTTCCGTTTTTCTCCCGGCCTGTACATCAATATGTATTTCACATAGATTACTGGAACTATCATATTATTATATTTTACAAAGGCATCCCGACGACAAATGAGGAATTTGAGTGACTCGCTATTACCCACTGTAAATTGCTTACATAATTAATTATAGTAGTTAGTGCAAGTGTAGTTATGACTACAAAGAATTAATCCGTCTTCGAAAATTAAGTGCAAGTGTGCAACTTTGTTACTCTCACACTTAGACATATTTATTAATTTTCATAAAATAGTAAAATTTATGAGAACTGTATTATTATATTACGAAAGAACCTGTAATTCTTTCCATGTCAACAGAGAAATACTAAAAATTAAATATAATAGCAGATAAAATATATCGTATATTTTTCACGTCGCTATACGAAAAAATCCTCATATTTTTCCAAAATTGGAAAACCCGGGTTTAAACCCAGGAAAAAGTATTTTCCCGTTTTTTTTGCTCATCTCTAGTTACAACACGTTATCATTGCCTGTTCGTCAAGAATCAGTGACAGTGCTTCTAGCTGCTTTAATGGTCCCCAATATGTGGTTCCAAACTCATGCATTGGAAACGCCATTTCTAAAGACTCACTTATTTAACATGTGTCATATCGAAGTGGGTAGAAATTTTGCACTTTACCAATTGCTTCAGACAAGGTTGTTTCCATTATATTTGGGGAATTTTGATCACCTTTTTAACAGTATTTTATGTCTTTTCTTTTCGCAGGGACAAGAAGATCTCGTGGATGAAATTTTGAAGGAATGCGCAAAAGAGAATGGAGTAACTTTAGGTCAGCATTTCATATCACATAGTTTCCCTTCTCTGCTACCCCCTCATAACATATAATGCAACCGTTTTATGCATTTACGATAACTGTGTTCACAATGGTCAATATATTAGTGTTTAATTGCTCTATTGGTTAGAGGCGCATAATTCTGATAATTACTTACAAGAAAGTGTTATTTCTAGCCTAGAAAAAGTAGGGTATTTTCCTACTTTTTCTGAAATGTAAGAATGGTAAATATTTATTACTAACGTTCCATTCCATTCACCACTAACTGAGTAGAAATACAGAATAACCCACATAGCAAAATGACGTCCCAGGGATATCAGACGGATCTCCTGGCAGGATATCGGGACGTCCGTAGGACTTCCTGTTTAAGTCCCGTTTACATCCATGGGACGTATAGTTATAATTAATCCTTCGTATAACTATACAAAGGCATATCCTTCGTATAGTTATAATTAATTAAATAATAATAATAGGTCGATTTAATTTATAGAAATTCCAGGTAGGTAATCCCGCACGGCTTTCCGGGGGACATCCATACGGGATGAACTGTTTGTATTGCCCACAAAGTTATCCCACGGACGTCCTTAGGACATCGCTATGGGAGCAGGACCATTCTGACGGTAATAGGATCTAAATGGGACGTCCCGGGGACGTACTCTGCTATGTGGGAACACGTGCTATAAAGCTCATAAATATAGAGTTTCCAATATACACATTAAAGAATATGAACAATTTTTATGGGAAATTCCTTCTTCAAGAAAGAACATCATATACAAAGCACCTCATGTTCATAGTATATTTCTCCTGAGAGTTACACAAAGTGATATTGAAGGAATCAATGTGTCTACATTGGTTTATTATTTGAAAACGAATTTAACTATGTCCTGCTTGTATTTATAGTCTTAATTATTTAATTATATGAAGATTTGCAATGTACTACACGTGTTTGTTTTTAAATTTGATCGATTGATTAGTGTTGAGCATTCGATTCTGTTAGAGACTAAATCTGGTAATAAATTCACGACTGAAAGATAATAATGAACTACTCCACATCTTCCGATCAGTTTTCAGAACAGTGCATTCAAATTTTAGCAGATACCAAAATTACTTTCTATCTCATTATAACTTTTAGTTCTCGTATTTTATATTATACATACAGAAAACATTATATCTTTCTGGTGTGTGATATATCTATTTGTACGTGTTAAGGAACCAAAGTAGCTACATTCTTCTTCTTGATTTTGAGCCTCTAGGCCAAATGATTCGTTACATCACTGTGACTAGTGTATGTGTAGTAGTTACTTCAAATTTTCAACGACATAGTGGAATATTTTTCCTTGACAGTTGGTTATAAAGGGGGGTATATGAATACGCTAATAATGTTAAAGTAGAAGAGTAGAATAAAGTAGAGAAACATATGTTGTAGTTTATACCTTCTATTCATTAAAACTTTATAAAATACTATCATACGCGCATCATGCTTCTAGGATTCTCGCTAAGTTCTGAAAATATGAAAATGCCAATCTATTTTCTTTTACTAGATAGTAATATTTATATTTTATACATCGCGCATATAATATTTTCCTTATCTAGTTTTACGAAAAAATCAATGGTAGTATGGACTAGGATTATATAATTGATGGTAGTCGCTAATTCACGGAAAATTTGACAGAATCACATGAAACGTGTCTTTGATGTACATAATACAATCATTCCATATTCTTTATCGTATATCTTAAAGGAGCAGTTCTAAAGACTTGTTAAGATATTGACTGTCAGGAGATATATTTTGATTTATGCCTGATAGAAAATATAATTACGGTAACTGTGTGGAATTTTACTGAACTTATCATAGAATTAGAATATAATATAAACTTCTTTCAGTTGAGAACTAGAACTAGAAAATAATTCGTTCCTCAACGCCAGTTACAGTAATCTTGGACTTTAAAGACATAAAACTTTACTTCACTTTAAATCACTCTTTCTTCAGACATTATTACACAAACTAGGTTATAGTGTTTGTTAGGTTGCAGCACCATGCACGATTTCAACGTTTCTAGACATTTTCATCATGGCACTAACAAACTCTAAATCTTATCAACAAATAGCAGTTCATTTTTTTTGTTTGAGCATGTGTCGAAGCAGTTTGAAATTCATAAAACAAAAGGTTCCTATCTGATGATATGTGTCTATAAATTAGATATAAATATAAAATACTAACTTTATACTGTATGAAATATTGTTTAAAGAGCGTAGTAAAGTGAAGACAGTACAAAACTTGTCAGTCGCTAACTTCGCTGTTCGTAGCATTAACATGATCACATGGCATATGAACTATTTACGGTTAAACATATTTTGTATTTTCTAATTATTGATATCGAATTAGATGAACTGTATGGTGATATGATGATTTCAAGAAGTATGTAACGGTTAGTAACCACATGAACGTCAACTTATATTCCTGATAAAAGGCAGTAATTACTTTCTTATGTGTTATGTAGGTTTCACAATGGAAGAACACGGAATTTTAAGATTAGATTTGTCCTGTACGCAAATCAAAGTAAGGGAATTTTACGATATCATAAGATTAACATAAAACAGGTAAACTCTGGAGTGACTAAATTAATTTACCATCCAAGAATCCTAGTCTTATATCAATGAATCTGAAAGTTTTAAACCCTAGTGTAGCAGATGTAATTATGCATTATTAAGAGCATAAGACTACATAAATTGTTCTTTATTAATAAACAATAATTATTGTTAATTATTGTTTATACTGCAGATATAATTATGCAGATATAATTATGCCTCTAATGTTAATATTAAGAGCACAAGACGACATAAATTATTCTTTATTAATATGCACTTGTAATTTAGTCATACACAGACTTTCTGTCACATATCACGTTATTCATGAACGTAAAATTCTTAATATTAATTTAAAAGAAATGTAATTATTTCTTAAACATTATCTAAACGTATAGTTGTAGATTCAACTTCGAGTATAATGTGAAAAACGTAAGGTACAATTCTTTTATCGTCATTAAACTTTCGAGTCTACTACTGTGGGGATATTCGTCATATAAATCCGAAACAGGTTTCACATTATACTGAAAATCTACGTTTTGCCTGATAATTTTAATAATTCAGAAACATTTCTTAGTTTCCCGGATAGCGCTTGATACTTTTGGCACTTTTTATGATTATAATTTTTCATTTAGCTCTACTCTGCAACGAAAAATAATACAGTTATATTTTCTTTTTAATACCATATCACAGTTAATAGCATCTTTTTATTATATTCCAGAGGAATTCGAGACAGCCAGGAAAACAGGTATAGCAAATGAGAACGTGAAGGTAGGTAAACATACGTCACGTCTGCTTTCAATAAAATCTAGAGTAATACAATATAGTATTTAAAAGCTTTCAAAATTACTGAATTATGCAATGACACTAAGTTTTGAAACATTTAAATCCAATTGCAGTCAAGTAATACATTTGATTGCACTGTGTCTTAGTGACATTTGCTTAGATAATTAATGAAAGTATTTTTTTTTATGCAGGGTAGTATCAAATATATAAGTATTGCTGTGGCAATATTGATAACACAGTGGAACAAATTTTCAACTTAAGCTATATCTAGCTGCTTCAAGAACTGTGGATAGTAATCATTCTACGATGAAAGGGAATAGAATAAGTAATTGCCAAATTTACTTGTTAATATGACAATTAATATTTTTGATAGATTATTGGTCTAGTAATAAAAAAGAGACTAACTTCTTTGTAGATATGTGTGTGGTAAAATGTGTCAAGTTCATCACAGAAATAAATAATCTCAATTTTACCCGTTTCTAATGTTTACCCTTTGTAGAAGATACGTAATAACACAGATAATTATTTTATGAAAAATTACATATATTTATGAAAAATTATTAATTATCAGTGGAAACAAATATGAATCGTAACCATGGTGAAATATGCAAAACCTAAAACTTTTCTCAGTGTAATGGAGAAATAAACAAAACAAACTGTACTGTATTTTACAGTGTTCTTCAAACTAATGTAAGTTTGAAATTAAATTAGTATGACATTTCCAACATAAACAATTGGCTTTACATGAAGAGCAAACAAGCTGGTTTTCACATCTCCCTTTTTTGATAAAAATAAAGTTTTGTTCGATTTAAGACCTGCATGAATAGTTGCTTCGAATAATACAAAGTAATTTTCTGAAAGAAGTTTCGTTTCGTAGTACGAACGCCTTAATAAAAATTATTTTGCATGTTTCAATAAATCTCTTCTTCTTCTTTCTCTCAGTCTTTTCCCGCCTACGTAGGTTCGACGTTTCTGATGAGTCATCTGCCCAAAGCTCTCAATATCTTCCCCTGACATACCTTTCTCCCTGAGATCATTCTTAACCCTAATCATCCACTTCCTCCTTGTACTCCTTCTGCTTCTCTTGCCCTTGACTATGTCATTTTCTCCCCTCATTACATATCCATGGAACTGCAGTTTTCTTTCTTATATCTTATTACATATCTCTACAACATTGGCTGTTCCAATTATTATCACATTTTAGACTCTGTCTCTCCTTGTTATCACAAACATCAAGCGTAGCATTCTCATTTCGGTGACATGTAATCTCTTTCCTTGTGCTCTCTTTATTTGCCATGTTTCTGCTCCGTGTATCATTGCTGGTCTAACCACTGTTTTCAAAATACTCCCTGTGTTCTTCAGCGTGATTCTGCGGTCGTAAAGAATCGCAATTCGCCATTTTCTTCCAATGTCGCCATCTCTCTTGCATTCTCTGTGTTATTTCAGAGTCCAAATTGCCATTTCCACTAACAGGTGAGCCTAAATATTTAGAACTGTTCACTTTATTTAATAGTTCCTCTTCAAACATCACTTGCTTCTTCATTAAATTCAAGATACTCAGTTTTCTTTGTACTAATATTCAGGTCTTTATCTTCCAGATACTTCCTTCAACTCTCTAGTTTCCTTTCATGGTCTGCATTATTAGAATTCCATAGTACAATATCATCGGAAAATCATCATACATCAGAGGTATAATCTCTCACATCCTAAGTTACAACGTCTATGACAATAGAGCTCTTCATTAAATTACTTAATAACTCGTAAAATTCTGACCTGTGATATCTTTTGTATAAAATATAAGACGTTATTTCAGTTGTGTTCAACTACTATGTTCAAAAATACATTTCGTATGTTCAAAATATTTGTCCAAACTGACGTTTATATACCTTGTACGTTTGGACATTTTAATAACTGATGACTTCTAGCCATCCCTATTGTCTTAGTTGTTTAGTTCCTAAAATCTAAATACACCTTTACCCCAGCCGGGAATCGAATCCAGAATCTTGAAAATTTTGTCCTGAAAACTCACACTGGACGTCTGCTGTGATCGACTTCACAGATTAAAGTTGTCCGTCGTGTTTTTCCTAACTGTTACAAAACATTGTAAAAATATTCATTGTTTCAATGAAGTGATAATGCTTTCCATTATTAAGACTCCAAAAGAGTTCAATATAATTTAGTAATTGTTAAAATCCGAGCATAATCTTAAGAACCTCTAAAATAATGATCTTGATTAGAAAAATAGTGAAACCTGTGTGTGATGTGATTAAGGTGTACTACAATTAATAATGTAGATTAGCTTTGTCTAAATATCGTATGTGTTGCATGTTTCAGGGAGTTTCAAATAATCGTATGATACAATTCACAAACTTATGCTTTATGTTTTTCATTCTAGTGCACTTCTAAATGCTTCTTGGAGAGAAAGGGTATGGTAAGTATATATAATTAAATTTCAAGTTCCACAATATAAGAAAATCAAACATTGTATTTGCTTGATCTCTCTGATACTATTTCAGTTGTATACAATTTCACTTCATGAAACAATGTATATAATCATTCAATATTTTGTTTGATATGAATTTCTTGTTCAGTTTATTTATACTCTGATACATTACCCTAGTTTCAACATCAACAGTAATTATAATGTTTCTATCTTGCTTATAACCATACACAAATAATTTGTAGGAAACCATTGGCTAACGAAAATAGACACATTCATGAATTTTGTTTTATTTTATCTAGTTTTCCTGACAGTAAAATATTTTATTAAACTTTAAATGCAAATTACTTCATTATTGTGTTCCGTGTACTTTTAGCATGATAACATTTCTTCAATACAGAAAGAAGATATTATACGATAAACTTTCAGTAATTTACCACTGGCAGGTTAATATAAATATGTCACATGTTTTCAGTATTGCTGATAATATCTTCATTTACACTCACATACTCAGTTCCTCATAAGGCATTAAGATGAGCAATGATAACTCTGTAATTTAAAATTAAACTCTTCTACGTTTTAAGTTATGGTTACTAATTTTCGTACAGTGGTTTGCTGAAGGTTTACAAATTAAGACAATAATGAACAATTAAAAAGTTTGTAAGGTAAAAGTACCGAACATGTATCTTCACGAATTATGCGAGAAATGATATACCTAGTACATCTAACTTGGTGTTGTGATAGAGTAGACAACAGTCCATATTTCGGATATACCAAAACAATCACGTTGTAGGCCATTGAATTATCAAACACACATTCGCCCATTATATAAGAATAATGAGACAATACCACCGAACTTGAATCACACCAGAATCACAAACTGCATTCTAATGAGTCTGAATTATTAAACACACAATCGACGATTATATAAAAAATTAATGAGACGATACCACCAAACTTGTACTACAACAGAACAACAAGCTTCCCGGTAACGAGGCTGAATTTTCGAATACATATTTGAGAATTAAATAAGAATTAAAGAGACCACCCATTCTAGTCATGACAATTTCGGAAATCCGTGGAGAAGAGTTTAGTTTAATTTTTATAAACTGTATAGTGATATAAAACGCTTTAATGTTTTCTTGGTCACAAGATACTTACAAAACCCATTCAAGCATTACATAGAAACAACTGATCCTTTTGCAGTCGCGTCTATATGACGATATAATGAATTCAACTTAATGCTTTAACGGTATTTTAATGCTAAATCATTAATTTCTCATATTAACTGAACTAAATTACTACATATATATATATATATATATATATATATATATATATATATTCTAATTGTATTTAAATTTATATACAAATAGGTGTTCCCCTTAACGCTTAACAATATGAGAAATTTAAGACATTTGCCTTTTCTATGTTACCAATACTCACTGATTACGCACATATTCGAGCACCAGACAGGAATAACTGAATGCTTCCAGCAAAACTTGACATAAAGATCTAAGGAAATCTCCTCTGGTATACCTTAATGCTAAAAAAATAATCTTTCCATGTTAACGAGACTTACTTACTACATACATATTCGAGTATTACAGAGGAACGACTGCTGGAAATGCACTCACACTTCGCATGACGATATACGAAAGACACTCTAAATATTTAGCAATATTAGCGCGCAAAACCTTTCACTGATTTTATTGGAAATAGGCTGAATTATTAAACATATAGTCAAACGTTGCGCAGCGATGACTTTTCCGATTAGAGCCAAATTTCGCGTAACAATTTTCAGAAATTTTGTTAACTCATTTGGCCTATCACAATGTTAAAGCTTTTATCGTATGTATGGTAACGATACTTAAACAGACAGATACTCATTTGCCACATATGTCAGCCGAAACTTTATAAATTCCTCGATAGCAGATATATTTATTAACACTTAAAACAAGTTACAGGCATAATGTTAATAGAAATAGCTTTATCCACGACAACTACACATTCTCAGGAGTTATCTAATATAGTCATATTAAAATAGTTAAACTAATTACCTTCAAATTTATATGATTATGTATAATTGATTGAATGTAAAACTATTGGCCAGGAAAATAAATTACTTAGAGGAATGCCTGGTTAAATGCCTTTCTTCATACGAAATTCACGGACGAATGTTAGACAAATTAACTGATTTTTCTCTATGTGCGAAATTCATGGATGAAGGTTAGAAAAGTGAAGCTAGAGTATATATTTGTTTATGCGCAATTCACGGAGGAAAGTTAGCAAAGTCAGATTAGGTGATATTTCTATACTCACAGACAGATGAAGAATTTCAAATATCTATCACATGTTTGCACATCAAGCTAAAACCACTGAATCGAATCCAGTGAATCACATTGGGGAACTCTTCCAAGTTATCAGAATTCTCCTACAACTCAGGTCTTAGACGTTACCTTCACTATTAACTTCTCTGGCAAGCTACTGAGTTAACAACTTCCAAAATGTTTCATTAAATACTAGATACGTCCTTAGATACCAGAAAACGTGATTAATGCGGTGTAGTTAATATTCTATGTAAATATCGTATATAGAATATATAACGTTAGAATAAATTTAGCAATTTTACTGTGGTTTTACCTTAGATTATCAATGATACTCATCAAACAAGATGTGCTTGAATCATAATTAGTGTTAAGTTTCACTGCACTATGGCACAATATTGTGCAAATGATTACCATTTAGAATGTCACAGAACATAATGTTGGAACATCTTTACAATGCCTTATTAATGTATATAATGTTTCTTACATAGAACACTAAGATTAAAAATCAAAATTTTATTTCGATCGGAGTTCGAGCTGTAACACGATTAACCGTGATACGGGAGACAGCTAGTTACACAGCAGAATAATGTGTTAATCTTTTCTAAAGATCAATTAGATTATTTTCATTCCATTTCTCTCTTTTAATAAGAAGGTAGATAATTGGATTGCAAATAGGTTTATTTCGGCAACATAGTCCTATGTCTGCCCATATACTATGGCACTTGGTGCAATCATCTATTTATTGCTCACTCGTACAATCAGGTTTTGCAATCTAAGAAATTATTACAAAATAATAAAATGTGTTTTTTTATTTACGTTAAAAGCTTGTCTTATACGTACGAACTTAAAGAAGATTCAAGTTTCAAAAGTTACAAATAATGTTCTAAGCCACATTTTGTTAAACATTGCTATATTTACCTGGGTTACGGTGCCTTTGTCGATTTTACTACAGAAAAATATCGGAGTACATTTTCATCTATAGTGTGAAATAAGTCTTCAATATCGCTTGTTTGGTCTATATTGAAAATCGGATTTCTATCCTCAAATATTTTTTTTGCTGCTATTAGTGTTCGATTACGACATGACACTTAAGAAAATGTTCTTGCTGAAACGTTCTGCATCGAATTCATGAATGCAAGAAGATACTAATGAACATGTGTCCGTTCCAAATACCGCAAGTACTAAATTTACCGCAATTACCGGAATTACCGCAAATAATGAAATGCCCACAAACACCGGCTTTCATGATAAAATTTATTTTTCCGCCAATAATTCCGGACGAACAGGGTTTGGTTTGGAATTTGAAACAGCCATAGTAATTTCAGAGGTATTTTCACACATTGAAAAGTGCAGTTCCTTGTTGCCTTCAGTGTCTGCAATCTCTTAATATAAACCAGAGGTCACAACTTTGAAGTGACTGAAGAACGAGCTCCTCCTATTTTCCCACCCAAAATCTGCATTGTGGCTTTTTAGCTTATTAACATTTTATTTAAGTGAGTAGTCGCAATTCCAACATAATGTCGGCATGTCCTGCCTCGATTTAAGCATCCCAAGGACAAATGTATCCTTTAAGTCACTTCGAAAGACTGACGAAGAAGATTCACTTAAAAATTTGACGATTATTTCCACTCCCTGTTTGTGACATGGGGAAAATCGAATTTGGGAGGCCATCATCTACAGCAAAATTTCTTATATTTCCTCATAGTTCTTCATAGTTCCTCCTAGTTCTTCCTTAAATGAAGTTAAGTTATCTAGCATATTGTTGTAGTTTTTACTGTCCAATTTTACTTTTGGAGTACGAAACACATGCACATAGGTTTGTTGATGGTATTTCACTCTATCTTTATTCCTCTTCAACCGAGTACTATGATTTCTTGAATTTTGTCTGGTTGATTATCATTGGGTTACAATTGTTTCTGAGTACTTAAGAAACAATAAATTTGCATCACTTTGTACCGAGCAGCAGTAGTTTAGTACTTAGAACCTCAGCTTAGCTATTGCATGGTCCATTGCTCACTAGATCCTAGTGAAATAGAAAGAACCGTCTTCAGTAGAACCGAAATGGGCGCGTAGCCTTGTATCACATACCTTACTATAATGTGCAATTCCTCAGTTGTATTTCCTGTGCTCACGTAAACACAAAGGACTATGTTAGCCTGCGTGAGACATCTCGACTGAACTCTCAGTTCTGGCGTTTTACGGGCGATGTTTTGGTACTTACAATTGAAAACCACTTTGTAAATTTCTAATAAAAAAATCTTGATAGTTGTGTGTGGTATATCATTGAGCAAGATAATGTCGATTTTCAAATGAGGAAGAGCTACTGATACAAAGTAAATAAATTAATTAATTGTCTCTGCAAGTGTTCTAAGCATGAAACACTGAAACTTTGCACGACGTTGAATAAAAATATACCTTTGTAAGTCAAAATAAGTAGGAACACGTCACTGGCTAATGGTAATTATGTATTAGGATAAAGTAATAGAAATTACCTAGCAAAGCAGATTGTGTCACGATACTTGATATTTCCGAAGTATTTCACACATTAAGTAAGGCTAAAACTCTATGAAATGCATTAAAATGGGATCCCAATCAACTCGTGTATTAAGAGAACAAAACAGGCCCATGTCAGCCACAAATACAGTAATGGAGAGACTAAAGAGATGATTTTAGTAATATGTTGTCCGACGTTGCTTAGGCAAAATTTTCAAAGTCGATGCTGAACCTCTAAAACTCCTTCATAAATCTGAAATTGCTCACACCAGATCTCTGCTAAAAAACACGCTTTTGTCACGATTTTTTTAAAAATCGGTACACCCTGTCAAAATCAGAGCACACAACCAAAAGGTTTAAATATGATCACCACATGAATAGACCGTGATTTGTCCATTTAGATGATTTTAGAAGAGAGCGTTTTGAAAGTTCAGAATTTGCATTATGTACATAAGTACAACAAATAAAATGTGCTTGTAGGACATGGACTAAGCATGCTATATGTTAATACATGCCGTCTTTTTTTAAAAAATAAAAGTTTAAAGAACTAACTGATGGGAATTTTATTGTCTATTTTGTCGGAAATGGGCAAAGCATGTTCTATTCCTGATTTTTCCATATTAAAAAAAAGAAAAGAAAAACAATGAAGCAAGTGTCCTGCGTGATTTAACATATAATTTACTGGAATCGCTTGTCGTCCTTTGTCCTTTTAGGATCCTTCAGCGCGCCCAATTTTCCAACGGTTGAACAACAATTTGATTATTTAACTTAATCAAAAAGAATTTAACACACTAAGCCCATTTTGAAAATACTTTTCTTTATGTAAGTTAAGTTGTCCTCCGGGTGACTTTTATTAACAGTTTATTTCGCAAAGTTTGAATATTGTATTGCTCTTTTTGTATGTAGAAAATTAAGAGATATTTTTCGAATTGTTCTAAAGATCAGCAACGGAGTATCTAACACTGATCCAATGGATGACTGCCCTACCATGAAGAAATTCAGAGAACTAAGTCAACAAAATGAGGAGAAATTCCAGAAAGCGAAAGCAGAGTGCAATGGATTGCCTGGTAAGCTATTTGAAATGTTTCTTTGAGAAGATCAGGAATATATATGTCAATTTGACGAATAAAGAAGTTTGAGATAAACATGTAAATATAACTAGGAACATAATGAAACATAATCGAGTTGTCTAAGGTCCAAGTGGTGTAAGACAATAAGGTCGAAGTTGTCTTTCTACGAAATTTGACACTTTTGGATCGTATATATTTCTCGTGATATAAATAATCACTTCGACATTTTTTTATTCATAAATGAAAGTTGTATTCCCTGCCGTCTGAACTCTTGAAATATCAACTCGAAATTTACAGATAATATTAGCACCGTATAGACGCTGATGACCTTTGAAGAAATAAATCTACTGCATTTAGCTTTTACAGTGAACAGGTCCAACATCTACTGAAACAGTAGATGTCGGGTCGTTTAGCTTTAGTAATACGAAATTATTAG
>JAGDQP010021835.1:0-31233 GCA_022664845.1 Lepisma saccharinum | reverse complement strand
GAGAGAGAGAGAGAGCAGAACGAATCATCTACCTTGAAAATGATGAATCAGAACCTCTGAAAGTTTAACTATCAAATGCGTCAGATTGAGATAAAATAAACTTATCCGTAAACGTGTGGAACTAACTACGCAAGAACTCGAAGAATAGTATTAACCAATTCAGATCGTAGGGAATAAAATCTTAATTTAACGATTGATTTTTTTAACAAACTACGAAGGCAAATATGTAATCGTATTTTAGGTGACAACTCATAAAATTGAACTGTCAATGTAAGAAATATAGAAATGTATAATTTATCATCTATTCATTTAAAGATAATTATTTTCCATTTACAGTTTTAGAACAAGATATTCAAGTATGCTCAAGACCTGCAAAAGAAAAGTTGTTTATTATAGAATTTAGTTAGGGAATCTACCAGGAATTTTAGTATGGAAGGAACGTAACGCCAAAATTAAGGCTGTAAGTTAATTTTTTAGAGAGTTTCTATCGTTGGTTATGAAAATAAAGCTGGGAGTATGTGTTAGAAAATTTGAAGAGTGAGATTGGCAGAATTCTTGAAATTAATGGAACGCAATTTCCTTGCCTTTTATTCATATTGTATTGAATATGTTTCCTTTAACATTTTTTTTTTAAAAAAATACACATTCTTATTCTATGGCAACAGTGGGATTATAAAATTAAAAATTGAAATATTTGATTAGTTATTTTAAAGAAACAAGAATTGTTTGAAACGAACACGCTATTAAAGCTATGCTTACTTTATGGACACTAGATGGCTCATCATAAATCCGTTCCTTCGGTTTCTCACACATAATTTTGCTTTACATATATATGTGAATATGTACTTGGCTATGATTACTATTTATTTTCATGAAAATATGAATCGAAAATAAAATATGGAACATTATTCCTTCTGTCTTTCAATTATGTAAAGTTTGAGTACTAATTAACCTTGTTAATCCAATTATTTTAATTCTCAAATGATCATCATTATAAGCTAGATGTTGTGATGTACAAGCAAGATGCTTACAAAATAGTGTGCATATATAAACACAGTGCACATAAAAAATCAGTTTGTTTTACTATTTGCATTGCATTCCATTTTCTCCTACTGGTCAATGCAGAGGAAGACGAGAGGCATAAATTACCTTGCAATGGTTTGATTTTTTTTTTCCTCGAAAGTGAGAAGGAAGAAAATTTGTTTGTTCAATGACTAAAATGTCCACTGTAATGTATTAAAATCAAGGAGCATGTTTTTAAAACATTTTGGACTACATCTCAAAATTGACGAGAATTACTATTGAAATGGATAAGATATTCTTGGATATAATAATACACAACCATATTCAATCCACTACTGGATGAGGCCTCTCCCGGAGGGAGGAGGTGGTCTACTGCTCCCACGCTGACCAGACGTGTTGGGAGAGGAGAGTCGAAGCTCTCAACTGTGATCGCTACCTCTTTATTCAGGTAGCTCCCCAATTGGCCTCACGACGCTGGGTGGACGCCGCACAGGCAACACCATCTGGAGTGCTGAAACGGTCCCCCATCCAAACACTGACCAGACCCAGAGCTGCTTGACTTCGGTAATCTTACGGGAACCGGTAGACCAGCTCGGCTAGGGCGTTGCCATATTCTTAATAAATCACAGCCATATTCACTCCACTAGTGGATGATGCCTCTCCCCGAAGGCCAGACGGGTTAGGAGAGGAGAGCCGAAGCTCTCACTGTGATCGCCACTGTCTTTTATTCACAGCAGCTCCCCAATAGTCCTCACGATGCTGGGTCAACACCGAAATTTTTTAGCCCCACCGGGAAAATATATATATAACGTAGTGTTTAAGTTTACAATTGTTTTGTATTAATGTATGGAAAAAAGCAACGTCCGTTACGTTAAACTGTTTAAAGTAACTATGAAGCTTCACTTCAGCAGTTATTTTTCGACTCTTCAACAGAAATGATTCAAATTCCTTTGTTATGTCTGACATTGTTTTCAATAAATACTGAAATATCCATAAATTTGTCTAAAATAAGCCGTCATATATAATGAGTGTCCGAAGATTTCAGCATTCAGAAGTTCTCAAAACTTCTAGATGTACGAACTGTCTGTACGTGAAGGACCTCTAGTGGCGGTTTCATGAATTTCGAGTACATGCTATCAACGTACGTAATAGAAAAGAATCCAGCTCATGTTGATTTCCGAGCTTTTGCTCAAGAACACGACCACGACCAGTCACTTTTCTACCACGAGCCCGATGATCGTAGAAATTTGGTCCGGAAACCTGAGAAAGGTACTTGGAGAAAGAAGTTAGAAGTGAGCTATGATAACTTTTCTGGAATACATTGAATTTATAATTTACCCATCCACCGTGAATGTATTAAGTTAAAAACTATACAAAAACAATTTGTATGAAGTATTACTTCTCGCACTTACACTTGTAGAATTAATAAATAGAACTGAAAAAGTTTACTATAATAACATGAGAGATCCTGTTATTGTAATTTTAGGAAATCATCTTGAATATACCTTAAATGGAATTATTTCTTTTTTGAGAACTTTCTTTCGTTTCCAAAGTACTAACATCTATTATTTTAGAACTGAAATTCTACTTACATTGTGAATATTGTGGTTGTTGAGTCTGTGGATAACTTGGAATAAAGTCTCTTTGGTATATTCCGTCTGGTCTCTCTTTAGCATCTAGAAACGCCTTTGCGAAAGGATTGTACTTTATCTTCAGCGATGTGACCTGCGAGTCAAGATATAAATTATGTATACTTGTTTACTTATTTCGAACATACACACGCATAACAATGTAATTTAATAACATTGGAAATTCATACACTGACGGAAAAGGAAATCCCAACACCAAGGAGCAATATATATTAAGTGTATGAAATTTGAACACCAGATTAATCTACGTGATGTATTACATTGATGAAAATTATACAGTCAAAACTTTAGCAAGATCCAAAAGTCAGGATCTGAATTACGAAGATTCGAATTTGGCCATTGCCTTTTCATGTACGCTGCATGCCTGAGCTGATTCCGATTTCGCAGAGTAGTCAGTCAGTATAAGTAGTGTTTTCATATACGTACACGCCACATGCTTAGCCTGCGTAGTAAAAGAAATACGTGTTTACGAGCGCAAGTGAACCTTGCGCCTAGCGCATACATCAAAAGGCTTTAGTAGCTAACGGACTCTGGCAAAAGCAAAATAATGTGTATACATGAGAAGGGGGGGGGGGGAAGGAATTTAACGGGCTTACAAGAGCAACTCGGAAACAATCCGAAGCAAAAACAGAGCTCAGCACCACTGTGGTATGGTGAAAATGAAAACCTTCCCCTAGAGCAAAGATTGTAAGATGGAGTCTGGTAAGATTTTCAATTTGGGGGAATGTACAGCCAGAATTGGAGAAAAAGTGTAGAGGTTTGCTGGATTTCTATCGATTTTTAACCGTCAACAATTTTAAAGTTTCGGGTGACACTCCCTATTGAGCGGGTCTAGTAGAATGTGACCAGCCCTGGATTGATTAATAATGAAATTATATGATGAATTTAGTAACTAAGAGGCAAATATGGCATTTAGATAAAAACCTGAAATATCCCACATAGCAAAATGATATCCCAGGGATATCTGACGGATCTCCTGGCAGGATATCGGGACGTCCGTAGGACGTCCTGTTTAAGTCCCGTTTACATCCATGGGACGTATAGTTATAATTAATCCTTCGTATAGTTATAATTAATTAAATAATAATAATAGTAAGGTCGATTTAATTTATAGAAATTCCAGGTAGGTAATCCCGCACGGCTTTCCGGGGGACATCCAGGGGACCTCCATACGGGATGAACTGTTTGTATTGCCCACAGAGTTATCCCACGGACGTCCTTAGGACATCGCTATGGGAGCAGGACCATTCTGACGGTAATGGGATCTAAATGGGACGTCCTAGGGACGTACTCTGCTATATGGGATGTTGTAACAATATATATAATTTCTGCGATCCTATTCTTTTATCGTTAGTTTCTTGACAGTCTTATTTATGCCTGTATGTTAGTTCTTCGTGTAATATAGAAGTCGTATAACTATTCTTACCTAGCCATCAGTCAGTAAACTCCTTCGACTTACAAGGTACATTCACGAAGTGTCTGACAGATATTGATTTAATATTGAACAAAATGCAAGGTTCTACCGGTCTCAGTGTGTATTGTACTAATTTTAGCGACTCATAACGGTAATTTTCATATTTGTAAGTCTTAATAAATCGGGGATTACATTGTAACCGGTGTCACGTTCGGACACATTCAAACATAAACTAGTGAAGAAATTGAATAATGACGTCACTGTTACAGAGAACATATGTATGTATTTAATTTTTTGCCAAAGGTTTTTGTGAGAGAGTCTTGCTCGATAACGTTCATATAATTATATACATACCCCCAGCGTTGTAATCTTCACGCACTTATCCATAATCAGTTCTGTGCTCTAATATTCAACAACTTGCCCGAACCAAAAAGCACTGCTTTCACCGTTAGCTCTAATTTCTTTCATATTCCGACAACGTTCTCTTGAAATTTGAAGATTCAAGTTGTTCAAATCCCAACTGCGCAAATGAATCATTCATCCAATGTACTTATTGCCGCGTATGTTTATGCTTACAGGATTGGTTCAAGACTCATAAACATGGGTAAGTACCGCTATGGGCAGCTCAAAGTAATACCATAAACACTGTGTGCAGAGGCGGTTCTAGGCCGCAGGGGGGGGGGGCAGTTTTTTGCAGTGAAGAGAAACTAATATTCTCAATTGTCTTGAAATATTTAGTATAATTAATATTGATTTTGCAAGAAGTTGAATGTTATCGATTCTTGAACATGAAATGAAGTGTACCATGATAAGCTTCTTCTATAAACATGGGTTGGGGGGGGGGGGAAGGAGTCACATTGTATGTTAGAACCTGCATTTTGTCGAGTTTTAAACGTTTTTTAATTTCTTAGAACAAGTTTCAAGTAGTTATTTTATTGTTTTTTGGTTATGTAACACAGTATTTTTTTTGTTTTTAAAACCTTTTAGAAGTCTTCACTATCAACAACGTTGTAACAAAGGGAAGACCACATCATCTAAAAATTTAATTTATTGCTTATAGGCAATGCGGTGTTATTTCGAAATTATACCACCAGTAGCTTATACCGAAAACGGCAGAACGCTAATCGTTGCCCGACTTACTTCTTACTATAAAAATAATATAGGAAATTCTAGTCCGACCTACAAATAAAAAGTAGTTTTTTTTTTAATCATCTTATTTAGGTCTAAATTGGTGTTGAATTATACAATATATCCATTGTGGTATTTACAGATTTTTAAGTGTGTGTGTGTGTAGAGGGAGGGACTTTTAATGCCGTTTTATGTAATGTAAAATCCAATCAAGTCATTTTATCCAGTGTAAATTTGGCAGTTAACTATAAGTTTCCCTCTGTAAATTCCATGCACTGATGAAAAATATTAAAATGTTCACTTTCCTGCTTCAACTAATTATTGTTTTCTTACACTGAAAAAGGTTTTAAACGTACATATTTCCTTCATAGATATACCTAAGGAGAATTAATATGCAATTTTAAAAAAATAACTGAAAATGACTAATGTGTATCACACCCACCCACACAAACAAACATTTGTTGGGTCATTGTCTGAAAAGAGCTTGTACTGAAAAATGCATTGGAACGAATGGCGGGAAGGCAAAGGAGGAAAGAGAGAATGTAGATTATGGACAGCATCAAAATAGAAACACTTTATATATATAATATGCAACGTTGAAAGTCCCCCTCCCCCAGTTTTTTTCCTCTAGAACCGCCACTGACTGTGTGCAGCAGGACAGTCCGTCTTAATCAATAACTTACTCTGTCAGATGCTTAGAGAATGCAGCATGAGCGAGTAATACCCGTTGTGCCTCTTTTTTTGATATTTCAAGGAAATCAAAAGGTGAAATTTTCTAATTGAAAGAAAAATTAAATCTGGATAAGATCTTTGTAACAGTAGTGGCATAATTCAAATCGTTTCTTCATTAGTGATGTTTGAATGTGTTTGGGCGTAACACCCGTTACAATGGAATCCTTGATTTGTGAAAACTCAGAAATATACACATTACCGCTAAAATTCGTACAATACATACTGAGACAAGCAGAACTTTGAATACTAAACCAATATCTGTCACGCATTTCGCGAATGTACCTTGTAAGTCCTGTTTACAACTGGCATGAGGAGAGAGGGATGTGGGAAGGGGAAATAAATGCGGGCAAAAAGACGTCTAGGGCCTAGCTTTAAAGTACCATCATGGAATTAACCTAGTATGACTCAGATTTTTTTTTTTTTTAGGAAAAAAAAACAGTCAGGATGGCTGGCCGCTGGGAGCGAACTCAAGACTTTCTCAATGCCAGGCAACGCTTTACCAACTTAAACACAGCATGCCACTTGTTGTTAATGCTAACCAAGAAACACGAGATTTTTTATATTTCTATTAGCCCTTCTAAGGACGGGATCAACAATTATGTTTGTTCAAGTGGTTCAGAATTGTCGTTTCTACGTTTTGAAATCTATTCCATTTGTAAAACTAATTGGTTCCACGTTCAAATCAGACAATAGTAACCGTCTTACCTCTTCATTTTGATATGCAGTCACCGCAATGAACTGAGTTTCTGGAAATGGGTAAGTAAGAACTCGTCGCTGTTCTGTGCCTACTTTTACGATGTGGACTCGTGGTTCATATTTGTGTAAAGAATTGAGCATTATCTGGAAAGAGAAAGACGTATTACTATTATTTGTAATTAGAAGAACAATATTAGATAAAATTTATCTTTGTTAACACTATTTTTATACCCCTAAAAAGTGCTTCGAAAAAATCGAATATTTATTAGATATTTCCACATAATCTGAAACTCTCTACTTTCCTAACGAAAACTGGACAGTGTTTCTTTGAGAATAATTCTTTGAGAGTGAGTGGGAAGAATTCTATCATGGGATTCAATTATATTAGTGTTATCATTATTTCTTTAGCCTTATTTTTGAACGTACATAGATCATATAGATCATTCACAGTTATTAATTCTACAATTATCACTAACTCGACAATCAACATACCACATCATAATTAATCGTTAAGAATCATTTCCTTCCAATGGTAGCAGTATCATATTCAATCATCCTACATTTCTATTTTAACCAGCA
Organism: Lepisma saccharinum; assembly: GCA_022664845.1. Lineage (NCBI taxonomy): Eukaryota > Metazoa > Arthropoda > Insecta > Zygentoma > Lepismatidae > Lepisma > Lepisma saccharinum. The sequence goes on along the minus strand of JAGDQP010021835.1, from coordinate 24,012 downwards.
TAAGACATCAATATTACCAAGCTACTCTACCAATATACTTCATATTCCAGTTCCATAATTGTATTTCAAAATTATCCAATCCAGTCTCGCCTTTCAATCATATAGTCTAACGTTCACTTGCGTAAATATATGAGTCTGACGTGAATGTATCACTCATTACGCTTCGATTCAAATCCATATTAAGTAAAACTCTTACAAATACTTTATTTAGTTCTTAAAACAAAAGTAAAGAGAACCTTAGTCTCTTTTTTTGATGTCCTTTGTTCCAAAAACGAACTACTTAATCTCGTTAGTAACCTAATAAACAATACTACAATACCTAATAAACAAACTAAGTAACCATAGGAGCAATACCAAATCTGGAGTAGATGATAACAATATAATACACCTCCATCACTTATTCCTACTTTGTATTTAATTATTATTTATTCTTATATATATATATAGGATATTCAAGAAGTCATGGTATTAAATTGAATTCTTGGGCAAAACAACTTCAATTATAGTGATTTACTAAGCCATCATGTCTAATATTATTATGTCAGGATATTACGTCATTTGTGACGACATCTTGCTACATTTGACTGATTGATGTCCGAAACGATGCGTCTTTGTACATTGCTTCAAATCAACTTTTCGTTCGTGAGATTGAGAAAATTCAACCTCCAAGTGCTAGTATGTCGCACCTAAAAAAAAAACCGGAAGGTTGGGGTAACCCATTAATTTTACTAGACAATGAGTCAGAAAATCATATCCATTCTTTCTTCCGATGTTAGTTTCCAGAGCAAAAAAAATAAAATAAAATAAAATAAAAGATATTCAAGAGGGGGACATGTGCTATGGAACAAAAATCTGGTTGAAATAAGATTCCGACTTCAAGCGGGTGTTCTTAGCCCATTCACTTTCAACCGAAAAGAACGTCTTTTTTTTTTCACGGTGACGGGCTAATCTCTAGTGTTCTTTTTCGATCTGTGAGGAATTCATCCTTCAAATAATAATCATCATTTCCTGAACACCTTGTATAATGTTATTTTATGTACCATTACGTTGTTTTTTTATGTGTTAATTAATTAAATAAACCTTGAAACTTAATCAAAGTGAGAGGTGACTGAATAATTGTAAGTTGATTTACTATATCTATTTTTGGTAAAACTAAGATTATGAAGCTTTGGAACTGAGGATTATGTGTTGTGCAAGCAATATTTATTGTTTACATGAAACAAAGCTTGTGAAAAAATATCTTAATAGCACTTTTGCTGTTACATAACTGCCTTAGAATGATTTATTTACTTAATTTTCCCCTCATTATTAATGCTACTACGTTCATTGAATATTTCAAAGTAAATTACGAAAGTGGAAAAATTGTAAATCTTTCATGAGATGTCCATATATAAAAAAAAAGTACTTTTTTTTTTTACTCTACCTATGCTAATCTCAAAAGATCACAGCTACAGTAGCGGTTAGGGTTATTTATGATCACTTCTCTTTTTTGTAAATGTAATTACTTTTTTTTTTTTTTTTGCCTCTCGTGGCACACATCATGATTCAATTACATGCTATAAAATACGAGAATAACACAAGTTTATATACGCACCTGACCACTTCCATTGGATTTGTTGGTTAATTTAACTTTAGCAAACGAAACCGCTTCTTTCATCCAATGAGCTCCAAAATTTGGTGATTCCGGATGAATATAAATTGGATTTGGAGGTGGGACTTCAGCTTTACCGCCAGGAACCCATTCGCCATTTACATATTTCCACCTGCGAAGAAAAATAGGAAGTGTAATTTTATCTCTGTCTTATTTTATGTATTTATTTATTTATTTTAAGAGCATGGGGCAGCAGCTATTGACAACACAACATGCTACTTATCAATGTTTCTTGTATATCCACTTAAAACACTTCTACAAATTGAAAAATCAAATGCAGGGAAGAAAAAGCCTTTAAAAAATAGATCATTTTTGATTCAACATCGGAGCAAAATTGAATGTCATAACTGCTTAATAATTCCAAAACGACAAATAAGTATTTGGTCTGTAATCCTGGTGGTTTATTTTTATAAAATTCTGTACTATAATTACGTTGAGGTAACAAATATGTACAAAACAGTGATTCCGCCAGACTCCCTCCCCTGTGGGGTGTGTCATCCCTCAATGCCTAGAGAGCACTCATCAACTTTAAAATTTTGAAGGTCAAAAATTTGATAGAAACCGTGCCAGTTTTGACTTTACATCCCCCCCCCAAACTGAAAATCCTGACGGAATCCCTGGTACAAAATTTAAAATTAAAATAAAAAATAGGACGCGTAATTAGCACGAACTACGAACCATCAGAGAAGACCCTCAGTAACATTTATTCACTCTAGTTATAACATTTCCCTTCTTCACAAGTCTCTTTCAAGAGACTTTTGTTTTCTAGAGAAAGGCTTTAAAATGTCACTATACTTTGCACTCTCACTTTCTTCTTGAAAAATTAAAACAAAGTTCGAGTTTGTTTCGGACTTAACTCTGGAAACGTAAAGCCAATTTAGGGCTTTCTTGACCGCCAGATCTAAATTTTTCGTAAAGATATCTAGCGGCTAAAAATTTTACTATCCTGAAATTTAGTAAAATTTACTAAAGAATTTACAAATTCTTAAAAAATGTTTGAGATTAAAATAAACTCGTTCCTCAGTTCCCAAGTCTACCGATGAGTTATATATAAAAAGAGCAAAGTGCTGCAAAGATGACCTTAAGTAGATAGAATGTATAATACTGTCTGTTTATATTTTATAAACTCACAGAGAATTTTCCAAGCAGCACAGACACGTAATTGATTTCACCATTATTTCTTAGTCATGAAATTTCAAGACGTCAACCGAAAGAATATGACGTCATTTGGTACGTCAAATAATAGTGAGAAATATACCGTCTTTGCTGAAACGACACATCAGCGACATTTATACGTCATCATCCTAACCTTCACGTCATTATACACATTTTTCTTTTTTTTTACCTTTATATCATGTGAAACTGACGTAATATTATGATTTTATGATAAGGTAAGCAAGAGCACCCACGCTTTTATTTTCCGATTCATAAGATTAATTCAATTTATTATTTTTTACTTTTTAGTACATCTTTAAAAAGCGTGTTTTTTTTAAAAAAAATCCTTTTTAATTATTAATTTTTATGTATTGTTACCAACTTCCAGTGGAAAGGAGGAGGAGAGAGGTAGATGAATATTAAACTCCCTGCGAGATAGGCAACTCAAATTTGACAAATAGTTGCGGCGTTGCGTACATTTAAGGATACTTTTGAATTATTTTAATTAACTAATTACAGTTAACTGGATTATCTTGTCGTATATCTAATGATTGAATATTGTATTGTCATCGGAAGCAAGCAAGTTTACAAATTTTGAAAGAAATCGGATGATGAGAAGTGATTTTAAAATCGATTGCAAAATTTGTACCAAACAGACAGACAAGAAAGCGACTTAATAAAAATAGACGACGAATGAGGTAATCGAAATAGTAAATGCAAACCTCTGGGAACGTAGAATAGCCATTTTTACTTCAATTAGCTACTACAGTTTCATGTAGAATGTTCAGATGGTGACATCGACAGTTAAGTGTTTGTTCGGTGAGCACGTGCCCACTTTACAACGAGATATTGTTTCAGGTGAAGAGTCAAAGCTGTAGTATTATCGTTTTCAGGTGAGAAGCAACGGCGTTACCATATTGCTGGCGAAGGGCAAGGTGACGAGAGAAACGTCGTCTCAGCTGCGAAATTACAGTCACAATCTGCGACAAATTGGGTAATATCATACTGGGATTAGTCAGGTCCAGTTGACCCGAGTGGGATCAGGATGAATCAGACCTACTCAGTTCACGGATCGAGTCAGGTAAAATGCGCTCTGGTAACGGGTCGGATTGGGTTGAAGCCGATGCGTTGATAGCCCCAGGGTTGTCACACTTGGTACAATTGTACCAAATTCAGCCCTCTTTGTCATTCATCGGCCCGTTGGTACCACGCTGGCATTTTCAGCCCCTTTTGTAAAAAGATTGGTACGATTCTACCCAATTCGGCACCATTTAACAATTACTTGTCACATTTTCAAACGTGTGAGTAAGACTTTTCCTGCTTCTAACATTACTCATACTGTGTGTTGGACTCTTTAAAAATACAGTCGAACATTTATTCTGTGACGTTGCACCCCTTCTGGCATAGAGCACTCAGAACTCTTCAAAATGCTATGTTTTGCTTCCTATAGCCACGAAAGACACTAAATTGCGTGCAAAATGGGATAAAAGTTCCTAAAGTCGAAGTTGTAATGTTGCTCTAACATGACAAATTCTACTATAGCAACTTTTTTTTTTTCATTTATGCACGTATTTTAGGCTCTTTCATGGCTGTAGAAAACAAAACAAAGCATTTTGAGGAGTTCCGAGTGCAGAAACAATGTCTCTGTGCATGTCGCGTGTGCAATTAAAGAAAACACCGAACCTGACTTACTTAACCTCCAAGTGACCTTGGTCACTATTTTTATTAAATTACCTAATGCGTATGTATATATAAGAGAAAGTGTTCTTATAACACTTAATTTTGCACACGATATAGGAAGTTCTTGATACCAATTAATCAAAATAAGTTCATATTAATAACGCACAACGCCATTTAACCGAAGGAGCTTTTGTAAAGTATAACCGCTTTTTCCACTTGGAATTATATGATCTTTGTTAGCTATATATATATATATTATTATTATCGTAATTATCTTGCTACTTCGACTTAGTTTGATTGTTTATGACAACTGTTAAAAATGTTGGAGGTTATACATATCTTGATGTTTACACTATTTAGCCAAGTGGGTGTAGACGAGTTAGTTAAAGTCAGTTTTTTATTCTTCCATCCTAGACTGCATAGCTGCTATTTTGGTGTGTTCTCGTATTTTTTCAAGGGCCCTTGTTAAGAAAGTGTTCTCTTTTAATTATTTGCCATAGGCCTACATGTGTTTTTTTTTTATCGCAGTTATAATACTGAATTAAGCTGTATAAGATATAAGTTTTCTGCACGTATCTGCTACAATTCAACTTAATTGCAGTGTTACAGCTGCAATACATTATTCTCAGTGGCAAATCCTTTTTTTTTTTTTAAAAAAAAGAGCACTTTCGTGACTTGGGCTCTTGGAAGTGGAGGGGGGGCAGTGTTCTAGAACTTTGCATCTATTAGTTTCGTGTTATAGAACCATGTATTATACTGGTGTAGAAAAAAATGAATTCAGCACACTTTGCTTCAATTTGGTACTATTTTTCAGCCCACTTCATAGCTAGGACTGGCAGCCCTGGATAGCCCTACCGGTTAGAGTCCGAAAGTTGTCGAACCTGGAAAAAAACTAGTCACTTAAGAAAACACCAGGATATCAATTTTTGTCGCAATGCAACGTTAAATGTACTCCTATTTTCGCCGTCTTTACTTCACAACTTGGAGACGAAATTTGTAAAAATTCCCAAACACCCCCCCAATATTTGAAAGGAAACTTTGATTTAAATTTCGAGGTTCTATGTCGGCCGAATCAAAGAATGTATAAGTTTTCTTTTAATCTTTCAACTACTGTGCCACGCCCTTAAAGGCTGAATTCCTTCCTAAGGGATCGATTTTTTTTTTAAATCCGAAAATGGTCGACGCAAGTCTGGAAAGGAACCTATAATTATAATTTTGAGACGAACAGCCGTATTCAGAAACGTTTTTTGGAGTAACTAGTGCGTATTAACGAGTGATTACTAATGTTAAAAGATTTTTAATTAGCTACTCGTTAGTTACAGCGTTAGTCACTTGGAAATAACGTTTCTGAATACAGCTGACTATATCCGCCGATTCGAATATTAAAAAAATCGCTCAACTATCTCTTCCCCTCTTAAGGTTCGAATTTTATAAGATGCACTCGTCTAGTATCCCAGAGAATCGACGTCACTGCGTCAGTGATCTGATTTTAGCGAAGTCCCTGAGTTTCTACTTTGGTAGCTCTAAACCGAGAAGGCTGTCTTCTTCAATATCCTGATTCTTGTAGCCGCGAACTTTTCTGAAAATCTCCCACATAGCAAAATGACGTCCCAGGGATATCTGACGGATCTCGGGACGTCCTGTTTAAGTCCCGTTTACATCCATGGGACGTATAGTTATAATTAATCCTTCGTATAACTATACGAAGGCATATCCTTCGTATAGTTATAATTAATTAAATAACAATAATAGTAAGGTCGATTTAATTTATAGAAATTCCAGGTAGGTAATCCCGCACGGCTTTCCGGGGGACATCCAGGGGACCTCCATACGGGATGAACTGTTTGTATTGCCCACAGAGTTATCCCACGGATGTCCTTAGGACATCGCTATGGGAGCAGGACCATTCTGACGGTAATGGGATCTAAATGGGACGTCCCAGGGACGTACTCTGTTATGTGGGCTGTGTCACTTATTTCTAAATCTTAAGAATGTTACGTGATGATATACTAAGTCCGTTATATCTCCTAAACGCTCCCATTTTCAAAATGAATGAGCTTTGCCTAACATCATCAATATATAATAATACAGAAGAAAAACAATAACTTGATTACTACCGATGTTTAACGATGTAATTTTAAAACCACACTCGTATTATTAACGGCCCATACGGTATCTAGCTAGAGCTGTACCCAAGTTGATTTCGGCATAGGATTTTAGTGAATGGCTTGGTCCCGTTTTATTTCATAGATCCTTGGATAAGCCAACCGAAAATATTTGGGAATCCCTGGTCTATGCTGATCAGATTTCTGATACAAATTTCAGATTTAAGGATTATTTTGTTTTTTCCTTTTCAGTCTTGAGTTATCATTACACTTACCTATGGCTGTCGATTTGTTGAAATTCCAAAAGAACGGTGTACATGGCTGTGGGGTCAAGGCCTGAGATGCTTACTTTTACCACTGGAAACATTCGTCTGAAAAGAGACAAGAAACAATAGTTAACTCTTTAAATTCGTGTAGTCAGTGGCAGCGATTGCCGATTAGAAATGGGGAGGGTGGTTGGATTGTATAACTAACAGGATATACGTTTACTAACAATAAATTATATTTGCACTTTACTACTACAAGTAGACAACAAAAAGCAGCTGATAACATTTAGTTATGTAATAAATACGATGATGCAGGAAGGTGTGCGCGAAAAAGCGCCTACTTCCTTGCACATGAGTAACTAAAGAAAGTGCATTTATGTGAATGCATTTCAAAAGCACTAAAGAAACCAGCGACTTAGATCAGGAAATCCATATGGGAGGAATTATGTATTGAATCAAGTAAAAATAATTTAGAAATCTAAGCTGACTTTTCTAACCTAACCTACAGCATTTCCGTAAAATGCATAAAACGAGAAAAATGTCAGATGAGTGCTGTACGGTCACTTTTTAATGTATTTTCTACGTTAATGATTTCCTGTGCCAAGTCATTCTACTAAAGAGACTTTGAAATAAAAAAATAAATAAAAATAAAAGTAAAATATTAGTGATGAATCGTCATATTGGACGCGTGGCGATTATAATTAGTAAAAACGGCGGAAGTCGTCATCACCCTCGACGAGCGTCTCGCGCTCGGAATTTGAGAGTGGAAAATGTAAAGATACATGACTGCATTTAAAATATAGGTGGAATAGAATATTAACAGCACTTTTGTGTATGCCCACCGCTAACCAAGGGCTCCCCCCCCCCCACACACACACACTCCCGCGGCTCGCCGCCCAGCTCCTTTCGGATGCACCGTGCCTTCGCTCGGAGTGCATCCAGCGATGGTTGAATTATATTCAGAATACCGAGCTTGGATGTAATAGGTCCAGCCGTTCTTGCGTAATTCGTGAAAATCCGATTTTCTTTGAATACTGTTACCATGGAAACCATACTACGTTTCGTTAATTTATTTATCTATAATTTTTTTTCCACCACAACCACTATCACTGTACAAAAAATTGTGATCATCGGTCCAGAAACCTATGAGGAGTTTAATTACAAAAAAAAAGTCCAAAGTGACGTAAATAAGTTTCGCTCGCTCAGCTCAATAAGTAATTCCATTTACTATACCAAATTCCTTCTTTACTATATTATAGTACGTAGATGGAAATAAATGTATAAAGGAACTTAAATTTGTAATTGTATCTCTCTGTTATTTCGCTTAAAGAAGGTACATTTCTAGGGGGTGTTAATATTGTTTTTCCCTAAAAATGAGGCTGTAGGCCAAATAATTTTGGGAAATAAGAAAGTTTTGTTTGTTTCTATTATCTAATGTTACCTTGGGTTTCGTTGTAGTAAGACGTGTGTTTGAATTAGAAAGAAGAGATTTCCAAAAATGTATTAATGTCTCATGACAGAAATCTTTAAAAAAGAAGTGCCGATCAAATATGAATTAGTTTTTTATAATTCGCCAGGAATTTGTTATTTATAATGAAACATATTATAATATCGAGCAAAACAATGAAGTTTGGATGTGCGTGTGGTCGTGAATTCAAGTCTTGCGGGTAACCATTCAACGGAGAGGTTCGAAGGGTCACTTTAACAACTATAGATCCCATCCTTAGAAGATCAACTCGCAGGGTTTCCGCCAGGATTTTCATTTTGCGGGGGGTGTAAAGTCAAAGTTGAGAAAGTTAGGAGGTGTAAGTTAAGTTTTGTATGGTTTTTATCGTTTTTTCACAACAAAATTTTTAAAAGTCGGGGGGGGGTCAAAACTTTGGAGAGTAAACACCTCCCCCACAGGGGGGGGGGGGGTATGCGCAATCACTGTCAACTCGTCTCAGACATTAATAATAACAATATACTCACTCACTACACGTGGAAAGTAAAAACTATTGAAAGAAGATATTAACCAACACAGTTTTTATTTTCAGTACCTGGTGAAGATAAATACAAGCCTTATCGACAGACAAACACCCCTTCTTTTACACGACCAGATGTAGACTTTCTTTTATTTTGTTTTAGATATAACTCTGCGTCTTATTATCTATGATTCACCACCTACCAAGTCTCGAATTTCGATTCCTTTCTCTTTGTTGCGACTAAAAGGGGATCTGACGAAGGTTGATTTGCAACCAAGATAATCGTTGCACACAGCACTCAGACATGTTTTTTTTTTGCCTGGTTTTACTTTCCACATATAGATTCGTGTTTTTCTGTTTAAAAAGGCGTCTTTTGTGCGCAGAATAATTCTTTGTTTAAGTGATTGAAGGAAACAGATTTCTTGCTTAACCGAAGAATACAATACTTGTAGTGTAACTCGAATTACACGTGTTGTTGGTTTCGAAACAAAAGGCTATTACACCAAATGTTGAACGTGAAAATGGAATACTGTGGGAGGAGTTTCACTTCATTATCTTTATATATTTGGGCGAACCTATTATTTGGAAGTAAAAGAAAAAAAGGGGGGGAAAGTGACGTAATAAACCATGTGGTTTGATCTATACATTAACAACAATTTGCACTTCGTTTTAAAGGTGCAACGATCAGGCTGTTTTTTGTCATTGTCTGCCTAAAAGTTTCAATTATCAGTTGAGTAGGCAGCTATGGCCTAAATCGTCAGGTCTGAGAGATAAGATCTGAGGAAATAAATGAGGAAGGTAGCACCCAGGGCCTTATTTTGAAGACCACTCCAACAAAGATATTATTCGAGTATTTTTTTCTAACAAGGAGACCGTCAATGAGCTCATTTCGAAACCTATCCTGAAATTTTGCTAGGAGAATCTACACCCTATAGAGAGGTAAAATACAAAAAAATTAGCTGCCCATATTAACTGCAAGATACCGAGATAGGGCGTGGAATATTGGTCGAAGTGAACAAAAAGTGACGAAAGTGAAGCAAAAGTGACATGTTGATTGTATCATAAATAATACACTTTTTGTACACTTCGACCAATATTCCAGCCTCAACCTCCGTACCTTGGAGTTAATGTGGGCAGCTTATTCTTTTTTTTTTTTTTTTTTTTTTTTTTGTATATTTCCTCTCTATAGGAGGTAGATTCTTCTAGCAAAATTTTAGGGTACGTTTCGATATAGGATCTCGTTGACAGTCTTCTTGTAAGCATTATTCGTTGCTTGAACCAAGCAGTTTTTCAGTTTCTTTATTTGAACTAATTTTCTAACAATAATCATTACTGGAATTGACTGTTATACTAGTTAATCATTATTCAGACATTTTTGCAACAACTATTTCTCACTCCATCAAATGACTATCAATTACTGCTTGTTTTTTTTTAAAAAAAAAGAAAGAAAATAATAATTACCAAATTATTAGACATTCAACGTATATTCCAACAGATGATGCATTACTGTTCATAATTTGATTAATTTCTCTAAAAAAAAAAAGGTTATTTAAACAATAATTATTCCAGTGATTCTTCAAATAATAATTTTTTGTTCGATAGGGTGGCGGACACAACAAGTATTGGAACAAACTGAATTTCGCCTTAAATTTTATTAATTTTATGTATATTTTAAATTTAACAGAACATATATTGTTACCCAAATATATTTAATTTAGAAAATACTAATTTTATCAGGAGAATGAAATTTAAATATAGTTTATAAGGATTTAGAAATGGAAACGTATTTTTTTTCTATAGCGTGACCAAAGTAACGGAGTTTGTTCAACTCTAGGTAATTCAGTTCTTTGTTTTGAGATTTCTTTCCTGCTGATAACTATAACGAAGGTTTCTTTGGCATGGAATTTACATATTTTTTTAGTAACTTCTGAGTTTTATGGCTCATTCTTCCCTAAGGATCTTCTTTAGTTCTGTTTAATTCTGATATAATGATGTTCTTGTCTTGTTTTAGAGTTCATTCCATATGTTCTTGATGAAATTCAAGTTTGAACTCGAGGTTGGGTCTCTTAAAGTGTAAGGCATATTCAATACAATCCACTACCGAACAATTTACACAGTGTGCCTTGAACGAATGTCTTGTCGGAAATGAAAATCATTCCTTAAGCACTTTTCAGAAGAATTTTTTTGCATTATCGTTACATCTCGTTCTCCAAGGATTGCAAGGAGGAAATCATTTATGAATAAAAATCTTTTAAATAATATTGTTTATTCGAAGAAAGTAGGATGTCCCCTATAGCGTAATGTTAATAATATTTCTGCTTTTTAGGATTTTAAGTAACAATTACGTGTTCAAATAAAATTTGCCTTTTTTCCTTCTTTTTTTTTAGTATTAGCCATGTTTAGAGTCATGGCTGATGCCCACTGAGAGGGTTACGCCTTCTATTGGGGATTTTCTCCTCCTCCACCACAACTATTATTTTATTATTATTACCAAACACCTTTTCATGTGAACTTAAAAAATAATTATAAACCAACCATGCTTTTTCTCAATTTATAAATTGTTTGATCTGTTCTTCCCTTTTAATTATTATTTTGCTTCAAATAGTAGAGCCCCGTTACAATTAAACTAGTTGAATTACCGCCCGTTCGTGCGGGGTGAATAAAATATGTTGGAAATACAGACAGCTAGGAATGTTTGAGAAATGGATTAATACTGTTCCAGTACATACATGCCGAATTAATAAGAGTTTACGTCCAACGGTATGGAAAAAATTCGAAAAATTGATTTAAAAACAATAGTTGGTAACGCTGACAGGCACTGACCCTTTTAACACAGTATTCAATAAAAAAAAAGGTAGCAATGTTAATGGAATTAAGTTAATATGATGTTATAGTGGAATATTTATTCAAAAATAAACATTTCAAATCACATTCCAAATGTGTATGCAGGTAATTTTATAACTATAACAAGATAAAGTTATTTGTGCTTTCTAACAAAATATATGAACTACTTTGTAACAAAATGTACGTTACTGCTTCAGTCTCCATTTTTTGAACATGTTTTACTCTATTAAGCAAACCAATATTTCATCATAAAACAATTTTGAGTTAGGGGTGTGACGTATATATTCATAAATTTTTGTAACTTCTCAACGCTGATAGGCACTTTATGAGAATATGCTTTTATCGGACAAAGTAATAAATTTGGCGCAGAAGTTGGGGAATATAAGGATTAATGAGCATTATTTATCGCGGACGATTCGTCAATCGAAAGAACAAATACAGAATTCTGTATAATTCTCATTTTTGTACAACGTAAGTCAAGCTAACTTCAGACACAACATTCACAGAATAACTAGGTACATACACAGCTGCTATCTATCGAGGACATCTCGACGTAATTCAGACATCGTGTTCATCAATTAATTAAAACATTACAACCAGGTTCTTTGTTAAAAGGAAATGGGTAGTTCTGACTTAGTCCCTTTTAACATTCGAGGATTCAATTGCAAACCTAGTACCTAGTGTACATGTAAGTAAACTATTTACTTCATCACTAAATGCTAATTGGTCCACGATGTTCGGGTCGATACGTGCCATTTCAGCTCAAATTTGGTAGCATGTCACACAGTGGCGGTTCTAGAAGAAAAAAAACTGGGGGGCCAGCTCTCAACGTTGCATATTATATTTTGATGCTGTTCTGCTGTCCATAATCTACATTCTCTTTCTATCTAACCTCCTTTGCCTTCCCACCATTCGTTCCAATGCGTTTTTCAGTACAACCTCTTCTCAGACAATGACCCAACAAATGTTTGTTTGTGTGGGTGGGTGTGATACACATTAGTCATTTTCAGTCATTTTTTTTTAAATTGCATATTTTTTCTCCTTAAGTATATCTATGAAGGAAATATGTACGTTTAAAACCTTTTTCAGTGTAAAAAAACAATAGTTAGTTGAAGCAAAAAAGTGAACATTTTAATATTCAAATAAACATTAGGTACATGCAATGTGTGCAATACGTTTCAATGGAAATTAATAAAATAAAGTTTACATTCTAGGTAGTACTATGTAATAATTATTGCACAAAATAAATTCAGATTAACTTAACATTACATTTTTACAAAGTAAAACATTTTTCCCAATTTAAAGTAGTAAATATTATGTCAGTTTTTACTTGAATTTTACCATAGAATGACAATAAATTATTATTTTTTTATTTCCATTGTTTATAAACAGGTTCTTTCCTGATCAGAAGCTTAGAAGAAGTCCTGTTGAAAATGTTCATTTTGTGATTACTCTGAAGTAGAGCCTAACAATGGGATATCTTTTTCTTCAGAAATGAAATAAAAGCGAAACTAATAATATTTATAACCAAACAAATTTGTATCTATATTATGAGTAATCAGTAACTACAGACTGATTCTACGGTTTCCAATATTCGCACTGATCCAAGACCTCAGATAGATCCTGTAAAATTGTTCCACTTAACTCTCTCTCAATTGATATGAGAGCAAGATTAGAAAGTCTTTTCACTGACATTGAAGATCTCAAATATTGCTTTACGCGCTTCATTACAGAGAAACTGCGTTCAGCAGATGCAGATGACACAGGAAGTGTTAAGATAATCCTTAGAAACGTCAACAATTCTGGAAAAGCCACTTCCATAGTTTGTAGATGAACGAAAAACTCCATGACACTATGACACTTGCTTTTCAGGTTACGAAGTCTAGCGCCCTAACCATCAGGCTACAGAGAAGCTCATCTCTGCATGGAATTTATGGAATTTACAGAGGGAAACTTATAGTTAGTTAACTGCCAAATTTACACTGGATAAAATGACTTGATTGGATTTTACACTACATAAAACGGCATTAAGAGCCCCTCCCTACACACACACACACACACTTAACAATCTATAAATACCAAACTGGATATATTGTATAATTCAACACCAATTTAGACCTAAATAAGATGATTAAAAAAAAATAGCAATAAAGATTTCTACTTTTTATTTGTAGGTCGGGCTAGAATTTCCTATATTATTTTTATAGTAAGAAGTAAGTCGGACAACGATTAACGTTCTGTCATTTTCGGTATAAGCTACTGGTGGTATAATTTCGAAATAACACCGCATTGCCTATAAGCATTAAATTAAATTTTTAGATGATGTGGTCTTCCCTTTGTTACAACGTTGTTGATAGTGAAGACTTCTAAAAGGTTTTAAAAACAAAAAATAATGTGTTACATAACCAAAAGACAATAAAATAACTACTTGAAACTTGTTCTAAGAAATTAAAAAATCGTTTAAAACTCGACAAAATGCAGTTTCTAACATACACTGTGACTCCTTCCTCCACCCCATGTTTATAGAAGAAACTTATCATGGTACACTTCATTTCATGTTCAAGATTCGATAACATTAAACTTCTTGCAAAATAAATATTAATTATACTAAATATTTCAAGACAATTGAGGATATTAGTTTATCTTCACTGCAAAAAAATGGCCCGGCCTAGAACCGCCTCTGATGTCACGGTCTGAATGATTTGGATATAAAATTTATCGTATGTTGATCCTGTAACACTGTGCTACGGGATCTTATTCCAGAGTCCAGACAAGGCGTCCCAGTGCGTCAGATGACACCACGAGCACTTTGTAATACTATGAATTATATACAGAGTTTTGTTTCTAGTTTTATTCTATGGATCAGTCCGCGATCAGGCTCATCTATCGATTTATCAGGAATAGACCTTCAGGTCCGATATCAGACTGTGACCCACTCGTTTGAGAAACACCCACTGGTGTAATCTACATTAATCTCAGAGGCCAGATGGAACTCGAATCGTCTTTCTTTCAGCGAAATTCTTTTAATGACAGAAATGAATGAACTAACGAATGAATGAATGAAATTGAAATCACTACTAAAGTAAACGTCTTGTGAGTATACGATTTATTATTATAATTCTCTTCCTGAAGATAATTGATATTACATTAAAAACCATGAATAGCTAATTCTCTTAAAAGTGTCAAATATTTATTTTTAAAAGAAATCATATACACAATCGTGAGTAGTCGGCTCAGAATGTCTTTTAAAGTTCAGTTAAGAAGACAGTTCAAACGGAACTTCGGCAGTACTTTATCGTGAACTTTCACAATACCTGATTTTTTCCCCTTTCATTTTTTTCTCTTTCTTTTCACAACTAACATATCTCTTAACGTATAGTTTTTTCGTGTGTCTTTTTTTTTTACTTAAGAACTTTAAGGTCGCTTTGGTAAGCAGGTGTTATTTACTTAGTTCGAAAGACAGAATGAAAAAGACAACATTCTTGCCATCCACGTGACTCAAGAATCAAGCCCTGCGGTATTCTTCAAGCGTTATTGGAACAAAGTGAAGATTCGTCTCCTGATGAGCCGATTTGCTTGTATCCAAGTTTCCTTCCCTAAAAAAAAGTGGAGCCTTCTACATTCGCGTCTTTCATGATGTGCTCATATGTCAACAAATTAATCAGAAGTCACGATAATTTTTCTTTTAACGGGTTCTTGCAATAGAAGTTAATTACCACCAGGTTAAACTAAGTGGTTTTCTCTCTTTTTTTGGACAAGATCCGATTCTTCTTTTAGAACAAACTAGAAAAAAAAATGTTACTTTTTAATGGGACAGGATTTTTCATGTTGTTGTTAAAAAGGGCGCGGTGGGAGCTTACTTTTATGTCAATCATCTGTTGCGATGATTACTGTATGTGTTTTCGAACTGAATGCTGCAGTTCTGACTAGTGGTCTTCACTGCAGTTTTGTAAGGGAGCTTATGATCCGTTTAAGGAATAACAGGGTCTAACCTGAACTAACAATAGTCATTATCTAAGTGCCCCCCTTAGACTTCCTTGAAACTTTGTACGTTTGTAGAGGAGCTAAAATTAGTAGACATGTATTTTTTCGACTCAAAAACGGTGTGAGGGAGAAACCCTCTCTTCAAAAGTTCAAGAATGGCACAATGTTGAATACAACACAAAATATCGTTCTCCGATTTCCTTCAAACTTTGCAGATATGAAGAAGGATTAAAATTAGGTGATATTTTTGTTGTTGTTTTGTTTTTGGCATAAAAATGATTTCCGAGGGCAAAATTTATTTAATATTTAACAAGGACACAATGTTGAAATGCTGAAATACAAAGAAATGTACACCTCATACATGACCCAAGTAGCACATCCACGTCGGCCGATATGGGCATATTGGATTTTACGATATCGATTTATATCGTTCAACGACATATTCCCCATACTGGATGGCAAACATCTTCGCCAATATTGGTCATTAATATCGATTGACATGGGACATTGACATCGTTCGACATTGCTCAATATCGGGTATCGACATCGCTCAATATCGGTCATTGACATTGTGAACATCACGTAATTTTGATTTTTTACTATTTTTTAAATAGTACCACCAACATAGACAAACCAACAAGAAATAGTAAAACACGTTAGAAATTGTAAAACAAAGTTACTACTTATGTAAAAAATACTATTTTTCTGTAGCTAAAGTTATATCACTTCGCTGTGCTAATGTATTGTAAAATTTGTCGACCACTGCTAGTTTGTAAAATAATGTTATTTTCGATGTTGCACTCACGCTAAAATTTGTAGTTCCGCTCCATTGTAATCGTTTCGCGTTTCGTCCGCTTTTTACTTTTTTTTTTTGCCAAGAAGTTAAGAGTACAATGGCCATGATTACAATGAAACAGCTTCAATTGAAGGAAATGATGTAAAATAAATGTAAATACATATAACATTAACTTATCCTTCTACTAAGGGGAACCTCGCTTTAACAACCACATGGCCACGAGAAAATACGCTACTTTCTACCGTACAAACGAAACAAAATTATAAAATGTCTCACGATTCTGGCGGTGTACGATAACCAGCATAATAATTATTACTATAAATCTTGTTGGTTTGTCTATGTACTTACAGTGATCAAAGTATCCTTGGGTAAAAACACAATAAATTTTAACACTTTATTAGTTTATGTCCTTCCAGTGGAAGGACGTTATTTCTGCACTTTAACATGCTTCAAGGATCAATAACTTATTTGTCACCAAACAAAGCTGGCCGTGTGTTAAGAACAACATGAAGTTTTATATTTCATCACCAGAGGGATATAGCATCGCTTAAATAAACATCGGTTTGCCCATATGGACCGACATTGATCTATATAGATATCGGTTACCGACATGGATCGATATGGTTCCATGACGAATGCTCTATTTTTTAATTTTTATTTATTCATTATGAACAAAATGGTATTGTAGAAAATCGATTTATTATTTGCACAATACTTACTATAGTTTTAGGAAAAATGTAAATTAGTGATACTGATAATCGATGTCCATCCCACATCGATCGACGTGGGCTCAAGCGGGGCCGCTCTTCCGCCCGCATTATCGATGTGGGGCGATATGGGTAACACGGGGCTGTTTTCATTTGAAATTTTTAAGTAGACCCCTTTCCCCCATCACACGTATTTCTGGTACTCCACTGATCCCCAAATATGATAGTTGAATTCTCCATATAAACTTTTATCTTTTTTTTTTGTTCCACTGCTGTACTGCATAACAAAATTGCCCTATGATGCCGGACTTTTGAATCATCATATATATCCTCTCCCAACCCGTCTGGTCAGCGTGAGAGCAGTAGACCAATCTCCTCCCTCCAGAAGGCCTCATCCAGTACTGGATTGAATATGGCTGTGATATATATATATATATATATATATATATATATATATATATATATATATGAGAATGAATGTGTCTCTAATTTTGCAGTGTTTTATATAATAGTTTTACGTCATGAAAATTCAAAATTAACTGTGATAACATCATCAAATGCAACAGTGACAAGAGAGTTAAAAGTGATTGACAGCTATGGCAGACCGAAACCAATAAATAAATGACCTTAAAACATCAATTATTAAGACTGCAAAACTGTATTATATTATAAATATTATTATAAAACAGCAATTATTAAAACGAAAGCGCAATGGATGGGCATAATTAGCCATTTCCGCGCTAGATTACAAAATACGAATACATATATAAAGCATCTAGCATTTCTGTCATATGAACTAGGCTTAAAATATCTACATACTACCATCGACCTTCATTAATGCGATACTGGACTGACTGCAGCCATTGAATATTTCATGAATATGTGAAGCTAGAGAGCGGAGAGGAAACTTAATCTCGTTTGTCCACTTCCAGTCTAAAACAATATGGACCAAATTTTCGATTCTAACTCAGTTTTTTTACGCTTAATATCGCTGTGTGGCCCATTTTTTAATTTATGTCTTAATTCTTGCTGAAAACGTAAATATTATTTGCAGTATTTTCTATTGGATGCAGAGTACGGTATACTCTTACATGAATAACTCACGAATTAAGACTTAAATAAAAAAAACAGGCCACACAGCGATATCAAGCGTACAGAACTGAGTTAGAACTGTAAATTTGGCCCACATCGGATTAGACTGGAAGTGGACAAACGAGTTTAAATATTTGCTCTGGCGTCTATCTTTCAACACTAAGTAATCACTCCAGTATAGTTTAGGTAGAGCTCGATGCATACTACATATATCCTTGTAGAATATGTATTTGTTCTTATAATTCAGCTGAACACCACAACCAATGCACTTAAAAGCAAATTCAGAACCATAACCTACTTATTACGGCGCAGTACTATACCCTGCTGATACCTTTCCATCCCGTCCTGAGCCAAAAATGCAAAAAGACCTTAAATTCAAATTCAAATGTACCCAGCATGAAATACTCCCAGTACTTGTTTTAAAAAAGTATTTCGGTTATTTTCGAAACATTTTCTTTTCTGAAAAATAATTGGAAAAGAATTTTATTTCTTCCTTACTTCTGAAACATTTTCTCACTTGGAAAATGTTTAAAACATACGAGATTTATACACTGAAAATAAACATTACGACAGGTGGTGATTTTGTGAACGTTTCCAAATTTCCATCAATGCTATAAAAATATTTATAATCATAATTCTAAATATTCATAGAATATTTATAGCAGTTTTCCTTAATTGACATACGATTTGCTTACACAATGTTTCTTTAAATTATTTTGAAGATATTTACGCGCTTTGTCAGTGCAATCCTCTAACAACTTGATCTTACTTGTATTTGTGACCTCCAAACAGTATGAACATATTTTATCAACATGATAACGTCCCTTTTCATAAACATGTATTTAACAACTTTTGGCAATTCCGAGATTTATCAATACAGAATTTTGTGTATGATAAAAAATATTCATGAATTTCGTCAATAAGGCCGGCTTTCTTCCAGGCGCTCGCCGCGTGTTTTCCTTGCAATTTCTATAAGTGGCCAATAGAAACTCTTTTTACACGTAGAACAAGTATTTAGACACGTCTTTCAAATTGGATATTCAGTCAAATCGCAAGCAAAGAACGCAGCGAGCGCCAGTATGAAAAGCTGGCCTAAGTCAACAAACCCAACATCAACACTTACACGAAAAACTATTTTTATTAACACTGGCATGCTTGGACTTACCAGGTGTCAATAATCCCTAGAAGATTACTCAAAATGAACAAAATCTATTTCTACTGCACTCAATCTTACATGGCTTTTTAAGCACATTGAACGGTTAACAGTGATAGGCGGAGTGACGATCGAAGATTGTCGCTATATTGAGACAGTCCTCGCCAAAATGTATAAGTTCAAAAATATGGTTTAGTGTGGACCACCGTATTAGTGAAGATCGATGGTGTGGACTCACCATAACTTGTTCCGAAAGGTGTTTATTAATAAGTGCTCTGAGCGGAGATGAAATAGAATGAATAACAAGTTATCAAGTCGACCCGTTTGAGGAAAACAAAATACATTTTCAAAATATGAAAGAGGTGATCATACTTTTGTAATGATACCCCACGTTTATGGGTTGCTGATATCTGTGAGTATATTCCCAGATTTTTTTTATCGGTATGGTATGGACTATCGAACAACTATGAAATGAAAATGTATCAGGCATAATTTGAGAAGCTTGGTTATTTTTTTAAAAAAAGAAAAGGTTCTCTGCACCCGACAGCTGAAATAATACATTCTTTCCCCTTCATGTGCGTGATTATTTTTGACATGCAATTTTATTTTTGCGTTAACGTTTTAAAAAAATCTAATTCTCTTCTCATTAAGTTGAACAACCCAGAACCTAAACTTCGATTATGAATTATTCAATATAACACGAAAATATACGAAATGTATTTGACGTACGTGTCCACATTCTCTGTAAAACTTCTTTGCTAAGCATTTTCGTGCTGTAGAAGATATATCTGTTCCCAGTAGAAACATTTTCTACAAAAAAACAAAATATTCTCTCAAATTCTGGGCAATAAAACAATAAAAAAAAAGTTTCGGTGGTGTTAGAAATACTACCTACTTGGGTATAATTTTGGCAGTTTCCAGTAAAGAATATTCTGTATTATCTTTTAAACTTCTTTACCAAATTCTAAGGTTTGTATGAACTAGGTGCTACTGGCAGAACCCAGCATTTAAGTCACTTCTGAACACAATCTTTCGGAACGGTATTATAATTTAAAAAAAAAAAAAAAAAAAAAAAAAAAAAAACTCAATAGTTATAATAGTCATTACTTTTCAACTCTACCTTAGCAGTTTTAAAGATGATAACTACAGGGTACAGATAATTCACATTGTATCTGAGTGGTATGATAGCAATTAATTCATACTGATCATTGTAAATCTTTTTAAAACCAATATATTTAATTTAATTACATGATACTTCAACTAAAATATAATTAACACCAAACACATTCTCCTCCAGTAATTTTCACATTGAATTGTACGCATCATGTTTAAGCTTACATTGATTTGACGCAGGATTTCACATTTTGGCTGGAGGACCAACGATTGATACGAACAGTGTTTCACGTTCATTCTATGTCAGTTAATATTAGATTAATTTCACTCGATCCCTCTCTCACAATATGCTATGCTCACAGATAAAGTATTTACTGGACATATTATTTTCACCAGTTACCTCCGAATTTCTCGACCGCACCTCTGTAAAATCATATCATCAGAATCCCGTTTCATTCGTCTGAACGTATCGCTTTCTGCGTATCTCACATTGCCGGGTGATTTCCAATCTATGTCTGACAAGGAACACTCGCCAGGCGTCAGAGCCCGATTTTGATGAAAATTCGTATGTATGTACAGTGCTTTGCATGGGTGGCGATTAGGGGGGGCAGTTTCCCTCCACTTTTTCCTACCATTCGACTAGTTAAAACAGGATACAGAATTTGCGCATTGAAAAGCCTAAAAGGAAAAAAGGGGAAATGCTTCCTGATTCTCGAGTAAGTTGTCACCCACTGACCATACCAGAAAAAAAAAAAAAAAAAAAAAAATCATGTCATTTTTAATCGGTCATTATGAGATGTTACAATATGAATCTTTTCACGCTTGTTCAGTTCTAGTAATTGCATAATTCTACAAGTTGAGAACTGTCACAAAGTAAAGTTCGTAAGTGAGAAAGTTGACATTTGCTACTAGCCATTTGTGGAATGTGAATTATTATTTATGGTCTTTAGGCATCTTTGGCTTAGTCCGGGATAGGGTAGGGAAAAGGATGTGACGAGGAGTCAGCCAAGGCCTAATTGAAAGGAACTATTCCAAGCATTTGCCTGCATGACTGAGGAAAGAATCATGCTTGTGTCTGGTGTGTTAAGCATACTATAAGCTGAGCATTCACATTCTGTTTCAATACAGATTTTGTAAAACAAGCTATTGGTTAATGAAAATGCAGAAAGAAAAGTAGGTCAATGGAGCGACCGGGAATTGAAGCCGGGTCCTCCAGTTGCACGTTGCATGCCAGCGGTTATCTGCCATTGAACTGTCTCCGTAACAACCGATTTCTCTTACATATTTGATATTACTTTGACCTGGAATTCCAAAAGTATTCCTCAATTAAAATCTTCACACAGAGGGGAGTGACTTGGCATTGTATATCAGCAATGATTGAATGGTTCAGCTGAGGCCAAAGGAATATCAAATATGCAGAGTTGTTGAGACTATAATTTAATGACAGGACATCGGTCACCTGGTATGCAACTTGGATCCCGGATTCGATTTTCGATCGCTGCAGTGACTGGCGTATGGCTGCATTTTCAACATGTTACTATATAGATACGGTGCCCATACGTCCCGAACTTTTCGGGACAATTCCGTATTTTAGGGTCATGCCCCGGTGTCCCAAAAGAAATATGAAAAGTCCCGAATTTAATAAAAAAAAATGGCTATATAGTTTAATTTGATATGGATATTTGAAACATACTGGTATAAATATGATATACTGGTAACAAAATGAGTGCATAATGGTTTATTGATAGTAAACGTATACATTTTTGGAAAAATAAATTAAACAATAGTGTTGATATGTACATGTCAATTATTCAGGAATTGAACTTGTCTTGTAAAACACATTAGATAATGTTGCTTTATTTTCAGTGATCAAGTTCGTACTAATTTCGTTCGTATTAATATTGGTACTATTCCTATTATTATTGTTTTCGAAGTGGAGGTAGTTTTTAATAAAACGCAACTTATAAACTTGTGCTAAATGACCTGAACGAAAAAATTTTGGTGGGAGGGAAGGACTGGCTTTGAAACCACGCAAAATAAGAGGGATGGGTCTGATTAGATCATGATAAGACCAGTCCCGAAATTTGACTGAGAAAATATGGTCACCGTATATATATAGAGGTCATTTATGAAAGAAAGTAAATTGTTTAGTATTGTCTGTCTATTTATAAATTTATTTTTTGATAAATATGTTTAATATTTTTGTGTGCCCCCGTTTCTTGATAAATGTATAATTATGAGCAGCTGTCGATTCAGAATTTCTTCTGACAGAATCGTGTTTTCCATATGTGAAGTGCTAATATTGTAGTTACTTTAAGTTAATAATGTTGTTTATTTGACAATAACACATGATAAAAATCAAAATATAGTTTAATAAATTAGGGCCCGGATACTCATGTGCGTAATTTTATCATAATTATGTGTTCAGAAATGGAAGAAAATACATATATGTTTAACATGAACAAAAAGTGACAATCTACATTTAAAACC
Organism: Lepisma saccharinum; assembly: GCA_022664845.1. Lineage (NCBI taxonomy): Eukaryota > Metazoa > Arthropoda > Insecta > Zygentoma > Lepismatidae > Lepisma > Lepisma saccharinum. The sequence continues at coordinate 1,012 of JAGDQP010021835.1, read as the reverse complement.
TACTAATTACACTGCAATCAGAGTTATACGAAATACTGTGCTGTTAATTGTTTATAATCTTATGCTCTTAAGTGAAAAAAAAAAACGTAAGTAGCGCCTACATCAAATTTGGTAGTTTTGGAATACATTGCAAATAATGCTTAATAGTGTCGGGATATATGCGTTACACGAAAAACTGAAACAAGAATGAACGGTTACTGCTACTTAGAAACATATATTTTTATTTATTTAAAGATTTCCAGGTGCAACCCAATTTCAGCCATTTTACACCGGTATCGAACCCGGATCCTTCCAGATTACAAGGTGAGCCCCTTTTTATTACAGTGTAGAGCACTTTGCATTTTCTGACTTTCAAAGAGAAAGTAATGTCGATTGTCCGGTAATAAAAAGTTCTATAACGCGAAAACCTTTCTGAAACACACGATGTTATTACCACAAATTTGAACTTCGATAAACAATTAGTTTTAAAAATTAAACAGAAAGGATTTATTTGTATACATTAGAATTACATAGAAATTTTAAAAAGCGTATGCTGAAGTTTAAACGTAGAAAATACAATAAATTACGGAAAACATTAAATTCAGTCAATTTAACTTTAAAATTAATATATTTACTTATTATCATTATACACGAAATTAATTTGTTAAACAACTGCTAAAATATGTATGCGGGGAGAAAATATACTAAAATGTGTATTTAAGTATAAAACGCGCCAAAATATGAAAAAAATATATGTCAGAACAGCCCAAAACTGATCACAATCACTTAGTTCACCCACGTATGAAAACATTTCAACAATTAAAAAGAATCTTAACACTTTGGCTGCCGAGCTATTTGTGGGGAATAGCACCGTCAGGCCAAGACCGTTTTTTTACATTTTTGTAATCATAAGGGCAAATTATTTTTATATTTTGAATAGTTGGTCTATTTATAGCGTTCATTGTTGTTTTAGAAGCGTGTTCCAGCGGAGGTACACGTGGCCTCTAAATGTAAATTTACTTTCTGGAGCCAA
>JAGDQP010021834.1:0-31237 GCA_022664845.1 Lepisma saccharinum | reverse complement strand
CCTAAAATTGTAGTATAGCTCACCAACATTGTAGTTACGCAATAAACGTATATTGTTGGCATAATTCCCCAATAGTAAACGACGTGTATCCACTGTCAAAATTCATATTCTGTAGTCATATATACCAGTTTCCATAGTTGTTCGGAGGGAAGGTATCCCCGCCCCCCCAAAAAAAATCGTAAAATGGAAATATTCGAATGCTCAAGTTAGACCTTGGTAACAAGTATTTTGCTTCATTACGTAGCGTAAAATTTGGAAGTTAACATTTTTTACATAATGCGTGAGACCTAACAGGTAGACTCAACACACTGAATACACGAATTTAAAAAAAAAGCAAATCGCCATATTTGCTCAGAAACGGTGGGGAAGCACGAAATCATCGTGTTTTCATGATCTGTGAACTAGTCCTCATTTGAGCAATTTCACATAAAAAACAACTATAAATAGACTATAAAGCTTTGGTATTTCGTATAGTTTTACGTGTTTGGTAAAAGTTTGTAACGTTCTTTCTCTGTATGTTTTTCTAATCAGTTTCTCATGATATTTTGGTATTGTTATAGGTCAACTATATTTCTACAAGTCCAAATTGATAGTTTCTTCTGCGAAATTTATCAATTTTTCGACTGTTCTCCATGATTGTGTCACTAGCGTTCAAAAATTGAATACTTTATATTTTTTAGTTTATTTCGTAATTAGTTCTCTGTTGACGCTTATTTTGAACACGATTCAAGTCAGCAAATACATAACCTGGTATGAATACATTAAATTCGACTGAATAAAGAAAAATAGGGTGAAACTTAAATCTCAAACTCTAGTATATAATGATTTCCATAGTATACAGTTTGTTTTATATGTATGTACTATCGTATATTGTTTAGTGTGTGTTTGTATGTATGTACCTTTGTTTATTGTGTCTTATTTTGCATGAAACCTATTCACCTGTATTTGTAAGAGTACTTCGAGAGTGTAACCGGATTGGAAATTTGTAATTCTAATGTTAATAGACTCATATCTGTTCTGCGAGATAAAAGTATTGAAAAAAACTTTGAATTGTTATGTGAGACATCCGACAGATTCCGTTGAGAGGATTTGTTTGCGGTATGTGAAAGCTGCGTCAATTGTCACGTCTGCTACTGGAAGTTAAAAATATGTTCTGTCGATTTGTAACTCGTCTTTTTTCTATGTAACATTCAAAAATGTAGTGTTGTGCGAGTAGCCTTCTTGTTATTACTCTGAACATTTTTGATAACTACAAATCAGATCGCAGTCTTGTGTTAAATTTTAAAATAACTCTGCCCACGTACTACCAAAATCATAGTATCGGGGCATCCAATCGATCATTGATCTTAATAGTACCTGCGAACAAGTGAGCTGTAATTTTATTCCCGTGCTCCACATTTTAACCATCTGGTTCTAACTCCTTCTATACTTCACCCACGTCCAAGCGCGGCGCCCCTATCGGGGAAATGTGAGAACCTAAGGACCGTCTCAACCTTCTGCCAGTGAAGATCATCCCCGATGTTATGGCGGTGCAACATGCAGTTGAAGAGTTTCTCCTCTCAGTCTTCCTTCGTTACTGAACACAATCGTTGCCTGAACTATGGCAACAACGTGTGTCTTCTGACAACCAGTACTTTTATTAAACAGTTAATGTAATTTTAATTTTTGGTTTTTGGGTATGCAGCACTCACCTAAGGTAGACATTTCTTTAGTAACAATCCAAATAATTAATACTGTTATTTCTAAAACTCCTGGCAACAGAAAAATTCAGTCATGCAGAGAATATGTGAAATATCTTACACATTAATCAATGGTGTGTATCGCATAGCCAAGTGTATCTATCCTTGTAGAAAATATCTGCTTATTGCTTACTTAGGTATAGCTGCCAGCTACATACATTTATTTAAACAAAAGGAAATCAATGCAAAGGTGTCGTGGTTCTATCCTCTTCCACAATCCGAGTTCTTCATAACTTTTGCAACAAACGGTTTTATATTAAAGCAGAAATCACTTATATATATATGCGAGCAAGACAGTCGCTTAAAATTCAAACCAGCAACATTAATGAACGGTTAGTTACTCCTGTATTTATCCAACCATTGAAGAAAATCCTAACTATTTGGATTTTTTTTCGTTTGGAATCAGACAACAATCCACTTAAAAATCACAGATCCAACGTAACGCCACAACGCTTGACCATTCTAGTTTCTCTATGTGATGAAAACGCATATTTTGGCATTTTGAGATAGGGTACATCATGCGGAAGTACAAAAGCATCTCTTACTTTTTTCTGTCACATTGCCATTGTATCGTTCATTAACTTACCATGATTTCTACCTTAAACAATAAGATGAATAGTTTGTACTAACAGGTAATATTAATAACTAGGGAAAATTTCCCCTCTCGCTTTTTATAAGCTATTCTATTTACACATTTCATAACTAAATTTTCCAAAATGGATACAAAAACAGAACTACATGACTAATGATCTCACCACCTGCTCAAAATATATACCGTACTGTGCACATAATTATCGCCATCGCCAATGACGTTCTATCTCCTTGACAACAAATAAACTAATCGAGCGTTGAATGAATGTTAATTTTACTCCTTATGGTAACGCAATCAAGCACATAAAAATATTTGATCTTTAGAATCTGCTTACGATATCAACATGCCGCAAACAAACTACTGTAACATTATGGAAGTGATTAAATTCATACATACTTCGGGGTAATTTCGTAGTACCCCCAAATGCATCAAAGCTTTGCTATTTGAAAATTCATATTTCAGAATTACACAATGGGCGCACAAGCGATTACCCAAACGAAGTAGGAGCTTCCGGAATATTTCTGAAGTAAAGCTACGTCGAAATGAGCATGAGTTGAACGACTTCTTGTGTAAGGACGGCACACGACATCCCCAGCATCTAATCGGACAATGATATTCAATCTCTTCGATAACAAATAAATTAAACATTCGATCAAATTATACAATTTCTACACCTGCTTGTCATGCAACGACGCATTTTTAAAATTTGTTCGCTGTATGGAACCTGCTTGAGATATAGAGTTGAATTGAATTTTATTTATGTCCTTTAGGCATCTATTGCTGGGCAGGGAAATAGGTGAGGAGAAAGAAGTCAGGAAAGTGTCGGCCAGGGGCCATGTTGAAAGTGCCATTCCAGCATTTGCCTGGTATGACAGAAAAAAACAGAAAAACTGAGTCAAGATGGTCGGTCGCTTACGTCGAACCCGCGACATCCGGAACGTTATGCCAACGCCCTACCACTGAGCTACGGCGGATCGGTGAGATATCAAGTTGGCGCAGAGGAATTACTGTTTCATGGTGAAAACTGTTCCATTCACGCACATTTCAACCCATGTTTACTTTAGATAATTTCTTGAAATCCTCTAATTTTGAGGGGGAGATCCTTTGCGCGCCCATTGTGGAATTTTGAAAGATACATTTTGGGATAGCGCAGATATAGTCTTTGACGGAAACATGCCACATCAGCTCAACATTTTGTGATGTTACATATATAAAGTTCTATTTTTTTCCACGCTTTTGGGACCCCTTAAGCTTCGAAACTAAACACATTTCGAATATTTGTCTGAGGAACTTTCGACTTATTTTGATGTTAGGAATCACCTCCAGGAGTTTGTTAGTGACTTTTTAAAAGACGTTGCATTTGTTATTGTTTTTTATCTAATTTCACATCCAGATCTTCTTTGAACCTTCCCCAAATCTGTGATATCCCTTAGAAAAACTCGGGTTATATGCGTGGAAGAGCATGTCTTCTACTGTAATTATACTTCATTTTCTGGATTTTTAAAAATATTTTCATACATTCTCCGAAACTCAAATATACTGCGACTTGCTTTGTTTTCCTTTAGACAATTTGCTTTAGCACTTTGAAACTAGGTAAGAGCATATTTGGCATCATTCGCAGCTTCTACTAAGTGAAACTGAAAGTGTTCCTTTTGTAAGAATATGTACAACGGTTAATCGTAGCAAAAATACTAATTTAATCGAATAAAATATAAATGCATTAAAATCATTACCTACCTTCAATGTGGGCATGCGAAATTCTTCAAAAAATATATGGATTATTGTTTCGAACACAAATTGGATTACTTCTGTAATATCATGGATTGTATTATACTTTTATACCCGTCTTTTCATACTTCATAATTTTTATGCTGTACGTGAAACATTTTCATTCTCCATAGTAACACAAAAATGCGTTTTCCGTAAGCGGACATAAGTGTTCCAATTGATCCTAAACAATTCAATATGAGTCGAATATGATTGGTCGTAGTTACTCCCATATTGAGTGAGTACTATTACAGTGTGTCTTGATTTTTTTTTAATTTCCCAGTAAACTGCTATTTCCATCATATTCTTATTAAATTAGGGCTCGGAATTAACATCAAAATGTATCAGATTTCAAAAATCGTTTTCCCTAAATACCGAAAAAAAAATGTTTCTTCAAGATGTTCTGGCCAACCCTACATTAGGAGAAAATCTTCCAGATTGTTTGTTACTGAGTTAGCGCATAAACTGCTTTTTAAGAAATCATGCTCATCATTGACATAGCTAACAATAAGTTTTCCCATGTAAATGATATTAAGAGAGCTAATGCAGAAAACCATTCAGCTGCAATTAGTCAGGCAGAAAAATCGTTAACTGAAACTTGATCGCAAATTTCAATAATTTATTTTAACGGTTAGAATCTTCTCCCCTTATAATCGACCGAGAGAGTTGTGTGGTCTGAGGCATTAGGCCCGCGTCTCCATGGATGCGGGTTCGAATTGTATGGATATGCACTGTGGCATGGATATTTGCGAAATTTAACAAGCGTTACCCTGGTATAATCGTGACAGGTCGAAGTCAGATGTTACTAATATTGCCCATAGAAAATAACGTTAACTAAAATTTTCTATTCTCCTTTTAAGTTATTCCTGTACGTAGAAAAGAACTGCTTCAATCATAGATTTCAAATGTTTTATACTCAAAATTTTCTGCGTTCTACCTAGTTGGGACTATCAGTACAGGATTATCTACATTCTTCATTACTATCTAGAAATCTTTTTTCTCTCTTTTCAAAGTAAGCTTAAGCTGAAGAGAGTACATTATATATATACTGTAATATAATATAAATATTAAAATAATTATACGGGTGGAAACAGCACTATGTATTACCACGTCTTCCCTTAATATAAATGTTATAAAATATACAGTACATACATAACTTTAGCCAAAATTGATCGTAGTAACATCACAGTAGGCTTACTAGTGCTTCGTCCTCCTGAAATAGTAATCGTATTTTTGTATATATTCTACACTGGATCTAATTTAACTACGCCAGCAGCACAGAAGTGATTTCAAATTGCAAGAAAATTGATAAAGATGTTATCCTTCAAAGATAATCCTAAAAATGAATATGTTTGAGATGGCTAAATTTATCCAGAAGACGACAGGGGAAATCTTGGACAATACGATAGAACACTTGTACCTTATATACAACGCTTACTTTGTTCTTGTTAATTTAAATCATTTTCACACAAAAGGTCCTCAAATTCATTCTGCCCTACGGCATAGAACTTAAATACGCTTTGGACCATTAAAAGAAGATATATTTAAACCTTAAGTGTTGGAAATTTGTTTGGTACGCTGATACTGAATGAGATCCAGGACAATTGATTAAAAGTTGTAGCAAGATAGAAAAATTCTTGAGTTTAAATTCACAAAATGCACTTGAACTCAGGTGAGTTTCCAACATTTATATGCACGGCTCTACTAGATATATTGCATCTCTTTGTACACTAACCTTAATTAGTACTGTCTGGCACTTAAAAGAAAACCTTTATTTTTATACCAGTCTTTAGTTTAAATTCCCAACGTGCACACTTAAATTCCGCTGAGTCTCTAACACCTATATACACAGTTCTACGACGTATATAGTGATGGGACACGGGTTTTTACCCAGTGGCTAGGAAAAATATGTGTAGGTAAATACCGAAATTTTATTTACCTACCCGAAAAATGGGTATTTATTACAAACAGTAATAAAAATATTACATAATAAGAAAACATTGTGTGTTTTAAAACAGCAGAATAAAATCTTCGAGATACAAATGTGATTAGAGAAGAAAGCAAATTTGGAACACTGGAAACTCATAATTTATATCTGAAAACACATAATTTAACACTGCTTCAACCAACTCCTTTTCTAATTTAGTTAAGCATTGATATTGAGGTGAGACTTGAGAGAAATATATGAAACATAAAATATATTTAAATTAATGTTAATTTTAATAACTTGACGCCCATGGTCACTTATAGAATGTAAATTAAATGAAAATCACTAAACCGCGTTCTATGTAGGCTACTATTTTAGTTTCCTTATTTGTAGAAAAATAAATGTAGTGGTTTTCAGAGTCATCAGTGTTTAAAAATATATTTTCTGCAGAAACATATTTGCTGTTTATGTCGTGATTATCAAAACAGGAACTACAACGTAACCCATTTGCATTAATTTACTGCGTTTTGATATTCTACTTTCTACTGAATCTACTGTTACTTTTTTCTTATTATTAAGTACTGCGAAAGAACATCTATATCACATATAGCATTGTAAATTGAAAAAAAAACATATTTATCCAATTTGGGGCTCTCCTCTCCCAACCCGTCTGGTCAGCGTGGGAGCAGTAGACCAACTCCTCCCTTCGGGGAGAGGCCTCATCCACTAGTGGATTGAATATGGCTGTGATTTATTATATATATATATATATATATATATATATATATATATATATATATATATATTTCCAGTCCTTAGTTTAAATTCACAAAGTGTACATTTGAATGCTGGTAAGTTTCCAACACCTATATGCACAGATGGTGCATACTTCATGTGACTGTACACTATTTTCAATTGGTACAGTCTGGTGCTTAATACTTACCAGAAGTTTCATCAAACTAACGGAAACTTCCAATGGGTTCGAATGTTTTGTATATAACGTTCCCAGTTGATATAAATAACTACATTTATGTGCTTTCCTCACTAACATATTAATATACGAGAACGCTGGTTACGAATACAATGCCGCAACGTTGGGTTATTAAGATAACATATTCGTGAAAACTGATCAACATTTACATGGGACCCGATCAGTTCGGCGCCAGAGCTCTACCTAAGAATCACACCAGGGAAACTTTTGTATTAAAGAGCTATTAAAAACTTGGTCCATAAAATGCGACAGACGGAAAAAATTGGTCGCCGAAAAAAAAACAGGAAAAAAACGTGTTTTATATTCGATTTTTTATGCTACTTAGGAAAAGAACGTTTTTTTTTTTTTTTTACTTTTACGGTCCCTGACAACATTTTATGATCAATGAAACAGTTAAAAGGTTAGTTGATGTTCAGAACATACATATAGAAAAAATACACAATGGGACCGCGTCTGACAAAGTTTTGAAGCAAAATGTACATTTTCAGGGTCTGATACAAAGATGCCTAAGGGCCAGAAGGGAACAGAACGTTTCTCTCATGTACAAGGGTGCTAATGACATATATTGCATTCCTAATGTAAATTGCCAGGCTGCTAATTGATTAAGAATAACTATCTCTACGTCCTGGGTTGTTTCCGAATTCTTTCTCTTCTGAGAAGGGGGGGGGGGGGACGTTGAGCAGGAACATTCCATTTCCAACGATGAAAACTTAAAAACTAGGAACCGCGGGAAACTTATGTGGCACTGCATTCTTGGTTAACTTCCACTTCTCACGATTGGCTTCGACGGTCCTTCCACCTATTATGAAAGAATCGACTTTCACTAACGTGTCATCACTGAAATGCACATCACACACACGATCGTTCAGCGTTAAGATTCAATCCAAGTGGGTTTTTCCGCCCTTTTCGTTTTACGTCAATTATTCAGATTTCAGTAGAGGAAAACAGAAATTAAATTTCACGGACTAAAGTTGGTTCGTCCTTTCGGCTTTCTTTCAATCGATCCTTACCTTTCGATTTTATTCCAGTCTGACTTATTCATTCCGCTCGCTGCATTTCCATTCGGTGTTATTTCGATCAGTTTTGTTCCCGTCGGTGTTATTCCATCAGATACGTTTCGTTGTTATTCCAATTTCGGACTTATTCCATTCGGTGTTATGCTAACGTCTCACAATAACTATATGCATAATTTACATAATTATACAGGCTAGGGTGTCTCTAAATATAATTTAGTTTTTAAAGAAGGAAAACACTTCAATAATTACGTTAAAGCAATAAGTAACCACAGAAAAATGAAAATACGGCATTAGCTTATCTGCTCAGTGCTTAAAGGTTAAAATTGTAACTTAACTCATAGCCTTTTTGAAATTATCAGCATAACCACGGCCAATAATGAAAATCGCGTCTCATGTACAAACGTCACGAAAGAAACAATAAGCTATGTCCTGAACAATATCAGTTTCGCCACATTATTTTTAAGCTCTGTTAAAATAATCTTAGTAGTGCCAATAATTAGGCAGTACAAATTACAGTATGGATAATCTCAATAACTTAAATATTTCATTGAGGACCAGAGCTTAAAATACTCATTTTTGGCCCCTACAAACATATAACTTATTTACAGAATTCTGATTGTTGGATGTTCTCTGCACCACAAAAACGTCAAACCGACCTATTTTATTCACCTGAATATTTGTGAAAACTGTTGTTTATTAGAACTAATGTCAGAAACAAAGACGTATAACTCTACATGTTTACAAACCGTTAAATCAAGTTTTATGCGTTTACATTTACTTTCCCTCCGCCTTTGTTTCTGACAATACTGATTCATCACTTGAGCAGAAATAAAAAAAATATTAGTGCTGCCATCTATACAGCAACATATAACTACATTTCTATCAAAATGGCTAATCTTTCTGCAGGAGGGATTTTTCCAGGAGCAGCCAAGGACATTTGCATCTACCCGCAGGTCACTGGAATTAAAATGGCAGCTTACTAAAGCGGAAGTAGCCCACTCTCGCTTATCCTGAACGATAAGTAACAGCGAGAAGCGCTCTACCCGGCAGCTGCCGTTTGGTCTTGTGATCAAGACTTTAGACAGTTGATCCATCGATGTCGGGTTCAAACCCTGGCGTCGACTTTTACATATCTTTTTTTAAATTAAAGAAAATTAAGATTTTTTTTTCGTTTTTTATGTAAATACACAAAAGGAAATTTAATAAAAATTGTGATTTACAATTTTAAAAGATGCCACTAAAAACTAGGATGTATATAAACCCACCAGCGGAGGACGCCGATGCATACCGAGCGATAGCGACGATACGCAAGAATACAGTTTACTCATAAGTTCCGTTTAGGCAAAAGATCTGTGACGTACCGGAAGTGTTTCCTAGGGCTTGTTCGGAAATACATAACGAAGTTCACGGAATGTACGATCTTAACGCTGAAAATTATTTTCGTGAAATTCGTTTTCTTCGTAATTTCCGAACGCTCCAAACCGTTGTCAGGATAACGATAGACACCGACTCGCATGTATAACAAAGAAATAAACGAACATAGAAGGTGTGGTTATAAGTAGGGACATGAGGCTCAAAATACGAAGCAAGTTAGTTTCTTGGAGAGATTCTCTTCCAACAATAACGTCATTTACCAACATGTAAGACCTTTCTTTGGATATATACCTTCTATTCAATACAATTTTCTTTTGTTACACTTGTATAACGAACGTAGCATTCTACTCGTTGCATTTGGTCAACAGTAGATTAAATCGATTCTCTTAGTTACAAGAATTATCTGGTTGAAGTTCCTACATATTTCTATATGCTTCCAAATTTCCATGACTTCGCCAATAAGTCACATTTACGGCACAAGAAAAATGTTCCAATTACAGAAAATATCTAAAATAAATTGCAAGAAATTAACATTTAACGTCTTAGTCAAATTGTATTGCCAAGAAGAGAAACCAATATATAGTTGAGCAAAATTAAGCCAATTTGGGCAACTATTTTTATATGGGCCTGTTTAGTAACTTTGGACTTCGGCCTGTCACGATTGGCCTTTAGCTGTTAAAATTCACACTCATGACCCTGCCGGGACTCGAACCCGGGACCTTCGAGCCGATGGCCTATCGCCGCAGACCGATCGGCCGACAGAAAAAACAACTATTTTAATAAATACTTGATAAGAGTCCATCTTATACCGCCCTCAACCTTAGATGTGTACAGGCCACAAATAAAATTCAATTCAATCACATCTTATACAAATCTAATGCTGTTTGCGGATTACAATTTAAACGGGCAAGAATGTGGTGCATTCAGGCTTTATGAAAGCTAAAACCGCATGCCTTCCTTTAAGAACTTGTGGTTTAACTGATATCATTAGAAAAGTCTGTTATAATACACAAAACTGGAGAATGTCTTTCATAAATGCAATAATTTTGTACTACACGTTATTATTTCTTTTACTCAAAAAGCCTCTAGAAAAACCGTTCTTCAATAGTTTCATCTTTTACTGGTGGTGCTATCTAGTGTCAATCGTGATATCTAACTGCAATCCACAGCTCGGAAAAGTGTTAAATATGTAGTCCGGTGCAATTAGACCAAATATGACCCTAACTCGGAATTTTTTAATAACAAGCTGAAAATTGGTGAAAATGTTCAGAATGTTGTCCTAAACAACATACTCAAAGTCCCAAAAAATCCCGCTTGGGGAAACTGAGATATGACGTCATCAACATGGCAGCCGACCGAATTTAACTTTTAAATTTGAAAGCTATATATCTTCACGACATTTTAACATAGAGACTTCGTTCTTGTTTCATTTTCCATAGAATATATTACCAAATGTTATTCATAGCTAGTGTCCATCATATACAACCACCATATTTAAAAATGGCGCCTAGAATTGAAAGGAAAGTATATTCTTAATGTTTGTTGTCATATTTAACTGTGAATAACTTTGAAACGAATACGAATATGGGAAAACGTCCCGAAATAATCGTTATTTGCCTTTTCAAGAGCTTTCCAACGTGCTCAATATCATTCTTGTATCTCTAAAACTAATGGAACTAGTCGATTTTATGTGCACCAAGCAGTGATCAGCATCCATAATTTATTGCAACACTCTACCTTTTGGTCAGTAGATGGAGCCACAGTGTAAACTCTTGTTAACTAACAATAACAGCAAACCAGCTTAAGGCGTTATTTTTAGAAAATAAAATAGCAAAAGAAATTAAACAATGAAGTAATGTCTTTAAGAATGTTTGAAGGAAGATGTGGCCAGAAATATGAAACCAGTCGTAATTGTATCTCTGATATCAAGAGAGTTGCGTCTTTTAGATAAATTGCGTTACGTGTTGTACATTTATTTTCATTGGTGTAGCTACAGGTAAGAAGTGACTGTGTAATTTCGTTGTTGTGTTTTTGAATTATCTTACTGATATGAATTGAGATGGAGTCCGTGCAGCAGTGCATTTTATGCAATGGAACTAAAAGTGGTGATACGGTGGTAGTAAAAAGAGGTATTGACACGTTACGTCGATTTAGTGATGCAAGAGAGGACAACATTCGTGCGCTAATCGGTAACAGTGAGAGTGTTCAAGTTCATGTGAACTGTCGGAAAGAGTATACTCGCCGTGTTCCTGTACCGACCACAGACGAAGGTGAACTACCTGTGAAAAGAAGTGCACGCTCATCTCTTCCAAACTTCGACTTCAAACGGCAATGTCTGTTTTGTGAGAAATATATTTGTACAACAGACGAAGTCAGGCACCCGGACCGACAAACATATAGTGTTGTTGCAACGTTACATGTAATCGAGTCAGTGCGTTCGATGACATTAAGACGTGCCGATGAATGGGAGGGGGGGGTATTAGTTAGAATTAATACCGAGATTGACCTTGTCGCTGCAGAAGTCCGCTACCATAGACAGTGCTACTCATATTTCAACCGTCCAGGTTCTTCTTTACCAGGGCAAACATCACACTCAGGGCGACCTGAAGACTCCAATAAATCGCACCCATTTCAGAAATTATGTGAACATTTGGACAGTACTGATGAATGTCAGTATTCCCTTCAGCAACTCTGCGAAATAATGAAAATCTTATGTCCGACAGACGAACTCTACACGGAGAAGCAGTTAAAGAAGAAGCTTCAGAGACACTTTGGTGAAAACATTGTCATTGCCGAACGGGTAGGGAAGCGTAGTGCTGTATGCTTTTCTGGGTTAGCCCATACACTTCTGACTGATAATTGGTACACTGCAAAAGAAACAAACGAAAGGGAGGAAAGCATGAGGATTGTAGAAATGGCAGCCAAAGTTATTCGTCGGGATATTCGTACTCGAGTGTACGAATGTGACAGTTATCCAACAGTAGAGCAAATTGCTTCTGGAAATGAAGAATTACTTCCGGAGACGCTTACAGCCTTCATAAACGTTCTTATTCGAACTCGCAAACCCGTTGACGAGGATAAAACAAACAAAAAAAAAAAGTGTTACTATAGCACATGCAATTATTGCTTATGGAACGATATCGTCCACGTTCGTTTATCTCACCTTTGCAGCTCGGCCTAAGCGTATACCTTCACCGACGTCATGGCTCTAAAGTTCTTGTAGATGTGTTGTCAAAACTAGGGTTATGTGCAACTTACAAGGAGACTACCAAATTTGAGAATTCAGTTGCTATAAACGCCCCGCCCTCAGTAGATAACAATGGATACGTTCAGTCTGTGTTTGACAACGCTGATCACAACATCAACACTTTGGATGGACATGGAACTTTCCACGCTATGGGGGGCATCAGATGCATCACACCAGCAGGATCCGTACATACGAGCAGTTTTGTACCGAAGATTGATTCTTCTGCAGACTCCAATTTGGAATCGTTGGGCTTCTGGACGGTAATGAGTTATCAGCGACCTTTGAAGGCAGGATCGTATATTTTTCAGGTGGACGATATCAGCGCAGCTCTACCACAACCACAATGTGCCAAAGATGCACGGTTGGTTGATATGTCCTGGTTGTTGGGATACATACTGCAAGAAACATCAAATCCTAGTTGGAGTGGATATTTGGATGCTATGACTGCACCTAGTACTAAGGAATACGACACATCAGCTGTGTTGCCTCTGCCTTTTGTAAATCTTTCCCCAGGAAATCCAAGTACAATTTACACTTACCTCATGAACGCAGCGAAGCAATGCATAGAAAGAAATAAAAAATCTTGTGTGGTGACATTCGATCAGCCACTCTACACTAAAGCCATAGACATAGTTCTAGCCGTAGGAGAAGACAGCCCCCTCTCGTGTGGGATTGTGCGTCTTGGTGGCTTTCACTTACATATGTCATTTCTTGGTGCCGTTGGAACCATTATGGCCGGTAGCGGTTTGGAAGAGCTATGGGAGACCATCTACGCGAAGAACACAGTACTCCACATGACCGGGAAGGCATATGCTCGAGCCATCCGTGCGCATTTTCTGACGCAGGTTTCGATTGCAAACTTATTACTAACAAATGATGTGGAAGTAGATGCAGATCTTACTCAAAGACTTAAAAGTGTGCACCCAGATGTACTTCGAGGTGTGCTGTCACTTGAAAATATAAGCACATCTCAATGTCTACTGGACATTCAAAGCATGTTAAATGAAACTTTACACAAAGTATCTTTAACGAATCGAACCGGCAAACTATGGGCGCAATACTTCGAATTAGTTAACATGCGTTTTTTCATAAGAGCAGAACGCTCTGGCGATTGGTATATTCGCATTTATAGTGTCCAGTGTATGATCCCCTTCTTGCACGCTGCTGTCCACTTCAATTATGCGAAGTCCTCCCACATGTACTTGCAGCAAATGCTGCAAATAGAAACAATCATAACCCCTGAGGAATTCCACAAATTCGTGAATCATGGTTACTTCACCATTCGAAGAACCAAAAAATTTTGGTCAGGCATATGGATGGACATGACAATTGAACAAGTGCTAATGCGTACAATGAAAACTGCAGGTGAATTAACGCACGGACGAGGAATGACTGAAAATGTGGTTGCGCGCTGGGTGAGTGCCATGCCTACTTCAGCCCAGGTTGTAGACACAGTCGAAAACTTCAGTGGTGCTTTCTCTAGAACATGCGAACAACACGTGGAACTGAGAGAATCTCGTAAAGTAAGGGATCATAAGGATCTTCGAGAGATGATGGTCTGGTTGCACTCGCACAATCCCTTTAAACCTCGTCCAATCTTCTAGTGTCCATTGCTACGGGATTAGTTGGTGACGATAGTGTGAACTGTGATGAAGCCCAAGATCGAGGTGTAGCTGCGATGAAATCAATTGTGGGTCAACGTTTCAGTGACGTGCATCTTAGGCGAAAATACAAGTCCGATCACTTGCAAGTGTGGCAAAAACTATAAAATTTAAAGGAAGAGATGTAGAAGTGAACCCAAACAAACTTTTTCATCGTATCCTGTCGACTGCTGTTTTAGAGGAACTTGCACCTTGAGACAGCACATTACCAACAAATCCCGTATATACAATCGATGGAGGTTTCTTATTGCATCGTGTGATTTGGATGCGTCCGCCTAACTTTCGTCAGATTTGTCTCCAGTACGTCAAAAACCTTCAGCAACACTACAGGCACCGAGTTGATGTCGTTTTCGATGGATACTCAGGTCCAACTACGAAAGATGCAGAGCATGAGAGGCGAAGGACTAAGGGATCAGCGACGGAGACATTAGTCGACGATCTCAAGGCACCTGTTGTGTCCCAAGGACTTTTTTTGGAAAATGCCTCCAACAAAAGAAGATTTATAAACCTTCTAACGAAACATCTTCAGTCTGCGGGTATTAATGTTCTTCAATCTTCCGCCGACGCAGACTTCTTGGCGGTTTCAACAACAGTGAACGCAGCAAGAACAGGAGTAGCGTCAGTTCTTGTGGGAGAGGATAAGGATTTGTTAGTCCTTTTGGCTGCAAAAGCTGATGTAGACACTGATGTTTGGATGCTAATTCCTGGAAAAAAACAAAATCCTCATAAAGTGTATAGTAGTAAAAAACTTCAAGCTGGTCTCGGAGAAGTTCTTCCTAATATTCTTTTCTTTCATGCCGCAACAGGGTGTGATACAACTTTCACGCTGTTTAAGAAGGGGAAAAAGGTAGCCTTCAAAAAATTTCGAAAATACTCTATTTTAAGGGAACGTGTAAGTGTGTTCAACAGGTCAGACGCAACTCACGAAGAAATTGCAAGTGCTGGAGCATCATTTCTTCTCAATTTATACGACTACGATATTGACGGTAACCTAGAGGAAGCAAGATACCGTCAATACATGAGAAATGTGGCGACGCAGGCCGTTACATCAACATTTGGCTTATCTACACTTCCACCAACTTCATCCGCAGCAAGGCAGCATTCATACCGCGTTTACCACCAGGTTCAACAGTGGAACTGTGTGAATTTACCACCAACGGATTGGGGATGGATCCTGATAGATGGTAATCACAAACCTGTTCTCAACGAAAATGATCCTGCACCAGAAAACATCCTGCATTTAATTTCTTGTGATTATAAGTCTGGTTGCGAACGAAATTGCGAGTGTTGAAGAAGTGGATTAAACTGCTCGACGATGTGTGGCTATTGTGTTGGTCATGGTTGTGAAAACCGTTCACAGATTCTAGATGAGAACGACGACAGGCAGTAGTTTGAACCATAAGCAGTGTCATTAGAGAGAGACGAACGAAGATTTCATAAAGGTACCTGTTTTTCCTTAGCCTGAACTGGTAAAGTGAAACGAGTTATATTTACAGAAATACGTTGTTTCTTATATCATTATTAATAGTTACGGGTCGTTTCTTTCTTATAATGTGTAACATTGTAAATAAAATTCAGTTTGGTGTATCGTAATGTTTTCTACAGTTAACATATGCTAAATATGAAAATATTTTTTAATATTAAAAAGTAAACCGTTTCCGAAACATGACGCCATATTTAAGCATGGTAGATGTATATGGCAATTGCTCGTTCTGAATAACAATTTCTTATATTATGCATTTTGTGAAAAATAAAAAAGAGCAAATGTTCTGTTTTGATATGTCTGAAAGATACAACCTTTCAAAATTGAAATGATAAAGTCGGTCGGCCGCAATATTGATGACGTAATATCTCTTAAACACATTTTCCAAGTTGTATGTTTCGCTCTTATTTATGGAAGAATTATAGTAAAACCTATCCAGAAAATTGTATTTATTACTTGCAAAACATATCTACTTTACAACTATATCATTAATAGCGCCAGAAGTTAATATGGCGAACTCATTTTTAAAGGTGTCCATCACTGCTTGGTGCGCATAAAATCGACTAGCTCCATTAGTTTTAGAGATACAAGAATGATATTGAGCTCGTTGGAAAGCTCTTGAAAAGGCAAATAACGATTATTTCGGGACGTTTTCCCATATTCGTATTCGTTTCAAAGTTATTCACAGTTAAATATGACAACAAACATTAAGAATATACTTTCCTTTCAATTCTAGGCGCCATTTTTAAAGATGGTGGTTGTATATGATGGACACTAGTTATGAATAACATTTGGTAATATATTCTATGGAAAATGAAACAAGAACGAAGTCTCTATGTTAAAATGTCGTGAAGATATATAGCTTCAAATTTAAAAGTTAAATTCGGTCGGCGGCCATGTTGATGACGTCATATCTCAGTTTCCCCAAGCGGGATTATTTGGGACTTTGAGTATGTTGTTTAAGACAACATTCTGAACATTTTCACCAATTTTCAGCTTGTTATTATAAAATTCCGGGTTAAAACCTAATTGCACCATACTAATGGGAAAGTAAAGATAAATCAATTGTTTAAGATAAACCGTTGTATTAATCTCCTATGTAAATTAGTTGTCACAAAATGCGTAGTTTCCGAACGAGCCCCTAGTGTGCCACCATTTTAATTCAAGTGACCTGCGACTACACGCACGTCCAAGGACTAGTTCGGCTATATCCGAAGAGGTGCATTACTCAGGCGGCACGCGTGTCGGTTACGCGAGCCATATTCTAAATCAAATGCACACAATTACGCAAATGCAACAAATACGTCCAGATTGTAACTTAGAAATATATTTAAAATATTATTTTCTTTAGAATATACAATAGACATGTATGGTGTGTGCTGTTGACTGAAGTAGAGCGAAATTATTAATTATAAGGACAGCGGAAAACGATATGGATTGTGCACTTACTTGCTAGAAATAGGCATGAAAAAAGGTTTCGGAACTATACTAAAAACACAAATAAAAGCAGTTTCATAAATGGTTATTTTTGTTTAGAATTAGCGTATGTTGGCGAGAAACTCTGCCTCTTCCAAAAGGCATTATAAAGGTATAATTATGTCAACGCTCTTTTAGAACTCCGTAAATATGTTACCATGAAGTACCCGGATACTTACTTCCAGTGCTGGAGAATGTTCACAACTGATCTGTTTTTAGTTTATGAATCTTTAATAATCAGAGATCACACTGCAAAACTGGCTAAGTCAACATTTTTCGGTGTTACAGGGTGGCCACCTCTTTTACTTTTGTTAAATAAATCATATGGTGTTGATATTGGTGATTTAACACAATGGAGGTTGTCATAGTAGCACAATCCAAATCATGAGAGTCCCCGAAATCACACGTTTCTTGTGTGTGTGTGTGTGAAATAGAGAGAGACAGAGACACACACACAGAGGGAGGGAGGGAGAGAGAGAGAATGTGTGTTTGAGGGAAAAGATCAAAATAGCAACAACAAGTACTGAAGAATGAACCATTGAAAACAAATGCGACAAACTTTTTTTAAAAAGCAAAATACCCATCCCTCGCAACTCATAATATTCTTACTTTAGTTAGGGGGACGACTTTTATTTATGGACTTTAGTCACCTAAGGCTCAGGGCAGGGTAGGGTAGTGGAAAGGATTCGGGAAGGCGTCGACTCGAGGACTACCAGGTGTATGCATAAGTAGTTTCCAGTTTACCTAAGAGATGGCGCCAACGAAAAGTACGCAGCGTATTGATTTGACACATACGTCATTTTGTTCGTCTGACATTAAACTACAAACACACACAAATTGAGTCAGCCAAAAACTAGCGTCTTTGTTTTATCGTTCAGTGATCATGTCGAAGTTTGTGCCTGAAAAAGAACATTTGCGGCACCCTTTGCTTTTCTTATTTAATCAAAAGAAAAAGGCTGTTGAAAGTCATCGTGTGCTGGTAGAAACATATGGTGAACACGCTCCATCGATTAGAACATGTGAGACATGGTTTCGACAATTTAAAAGTGGTGATTTCAATGTGAAAGACAGTGAGCGCTCTGGTAGACCACAAAAGTACGAAAACGAGCAATTGCAGGTGTTATTGGAGGATGACCCAACTCAAACTCAACAACAATTGGCAAAAGCATTAAATGTGTCACAACAAAACAATCAGCAGACGTTTACGAGCAATGGAGAAGACTAGGTAAATGGGTCCCACACGATTTGAATGAACGTCAAATGGAAAATCGCAAAGTCACTTGTGAAATGCTGCTTCAACGCCACGAAAGAAAATCCTTTTTGTATCGAATTGTGATGGGTGACGAAAAATGGATTTATTTTGAAAACCCGAAGCGGAAAAAATCGTGGCTTTCACCTGGCGAAGCCGATCCTTCAACACCAAGGCCAAATCGCTTCGGCAAGAAAACCATGCTTTGTGTCTGGTGGGACCAGAGCGGTATTGTGTATTATGAACTCTTGAAGCCCGGCGAAACCATTAATGCACAACGCTATCGCCAACAAATGATTAATTTAAATCACGCATTGATCGAAAGACGACCGGAATGGGCCCGAAGACATGGCAAAGTGATTGTGTTACACGACAATGCGCCGTCTCACACAGCAAAACCAGTGAAAGACACCTTGAAATCGCTTGGATGGGACATCCTTCCACACCCGCCGTACTCCCCAGACCTGGCGCCATCTGACTATATCACCTCTTCTCAGCAATGGGGCACGCGCTCGCAGAGAAGCTCTTCAGCAATTTCGAAGACTTTGGAAACTGGCTCGACGAATGGTTTGCCGCAAAAGACAAGCAGTTTATCTGGCATGGTATGTATCAATTACCTGAAAGATGGGCGAAATATGTAGAAGCCGATGGCCAATGTTTTGAATAAAACAAAATTAATTTCCCTTGAAAATTACGTGTTTTCTTTACCACAAAAACCGGCAAAAACTTATGCATACACCTGGTATGTTGAACTCAAAATCGCAATAACGATGAAATGTATCTGATGGAATAACAACGACGGGAATAAAGCCGATCGGATTAATAACGAACGGAAATGAAGCGATCAGAACGAAACCGAAAGAAATAAGTCCAACAGGAACAAAATTGAAAGAAAATGACATCCCGGAATTTGCCCTTTATGACTGAGGAAAAACACTTGGAAACCTCAGTCAGGATGGTCCGTCCCTGAGATACCGAACTCACGACCTCCCGAATTCTATGGCTACGCTCTAACACTGATTTACATATGAGATTATATTTTAAGTCTATCTGATCAAATATTTCTGGCTGTTCTTCCTAGCATTCCCAACACTGATAATTGATATGTTAAACTTCAAAGCATTCACCAATGCAAAGGTCGGCATCGCATTTCCTGGAGTACGTTCCACAAAACTTTGTGTCTGTCTTCCCCGTTGAAGCCAGAAAAAGTAGGCATTTCGTCATTGCTGAATTAACTTAGTTTTCCGATCAAGGAGGGAAAAGAAGCTGTTAGTATTGCCGTATCATGAAATTAACATGTCTCCGAGAAAAGGATAAAACCTTTTTTTTTAATTTGTACCGAGCCGCCGTAGGTCAGTGACAGAGCATGGCATAGTATTCGGGAAATCGTGGGTTCTATCTCACCTGCCGACCATCCTGATTGAGGTTTTCTAGTATTTTTCTTCAGTCAAATCAGACAAATGTCGAGATGTCACCTTCAACATAGTCCTTAACCATTCCGAATCATTCCTCGTCCGCTTCCATGGTTGAGCCCTTAGATGCCTAAAGGCAATAAACAAAATGCTTTGAAAGGGAGGATGAGTTCTTAGGGCAGACCACCCTCATTAGCTGTGGAATTTAATAAAGAAAATGAAGTAGGGATGGAAGGTGGGAGATTTTATGTTTACGGACCTGTGTATATACATAATTTGGCTTGTAAATCTTGTTTTCAAAAATTGTTGTTTTCTTACGGGAAGAAAAGTTACCAATGTCAAGAAGAGTAAATGCATCTATTGCAGGAAACAGTCGAGGCTTCCAATAATATTTTACATATACTAAGAATAAAGAAAAATATATTGTTTTATTATAATGGCGACATCACACCTGGCAATTTTTTTTTTTTTTTTCAAAGATCGCAGTCGATGGCATACTGGTGTACATTTGTCTTAGGTTTTTCTATCTGCAGCAGAGGAACAACGTCTTAATAGCTAAATTAGATGTTGTGTCGACTTCAAATATTCTGTTTCTGCCAGATATGTACGTTATGTGTTAGCTTAGAGACTATGGTTAGGTAGATCCCAATTAGCAAAATCAGAGACAAAGCTATGGTTTATCAGGATGGGGGAGACTCCGTCACAAAAAGCTATTGAGTTAAAAAAATCTAATAAAAAGTAATTTAAAATGTTGGTTCTTTCCATCGTTATGGAATGTAATTTGAACAATAAGAATAACGTAAAGAGAAAATAACTAGCATAGATGTTTCTTCCAAACTATCTACAATACCTTTGCAGAATTCACAAACATTACCTCTGTTAGCTTTTGGAATTTCATAATAACTACAGTTAGTGGTGTTCAAACACCGGAAAAATTGCACACCAGAAATTCAATTTTTATTTATGTTTTATGCTGCTTAGAAAAAACAATATTCTCTGATAGTTTGGGGCACCTGGTATTACTTGTTCATTCCTGAATGGCTAAAATGTTAGTTTCCCAGGCAATTATGTATATTTACAATATTAGTATCTCCATTGTGACTGTCTACAACAAAATCTAATTGCATAATTGTATACTTTACCAATTCCAGCTTGCAACCAACGTTATAGAACGCTTTACATGAGAGCATGTTATTGGGGCGTAGAAACGTTTCTTGTTGCATCTATATCTACCCTAATCGTACATTTATAATATATATTTTACTAGAAAACAAGTATAGGCCCTGGACGTGTATGTTTTATGTAGGTAAATACATTCTTATAAATACGATAAACCTGTTTAAACAGCTTCATTGTGAAGAAGGGGAATTGTGTGAATAGTTACAAATAACTAATTTAGTATGTTGTTTATTGCATTTCAAGAAAATAATTTCAAAATTCTTATTATTTCTTAATATATTTAGAGCTTCTTTATATGTCAAAAACAGATATGAATATCATTTCAAATATGTTTCAATGGACTGGAATAAATATAGAATTCTTTTGTATGCTATAAAAATATGCCATGGTTAGAGCAACTTATTTTGTGATACTCGGGTCATGCCATGTGAAATTAACCAACATGAGTTCCTCGACCATTTTGAATTTTATCATATTTGCACCGTAGATAGTCTTGTTAGTGCGAAGCACAAGTGAATTTTTATTTCATTTAAATTAGCAGGCATTTTAAATCTAGGCTTAATTTTCTTTACTGCGGCAGGCAAAAATAGAAGTTTGCAAGGGTTTAGAAAAAAAGGCAGCTGCTGTCTTCTCATTAAAAATAGAAGGTTCTGGTTTTCACTGCTTGAAAGAAGATTTCTTGGGCTTATTGAAAATGTATCAAAATTTCTAGAAACATTTTTGGAATCTGGCCTTAAGAGGCTCATAATTCGCCCTTACTTATGAGCAAAATCCTTGCTTTTATGGATCATTTAAGGCGGCTTGGGTTTCAAACCACAAGTTGTAACTTTGTATGACAGAACTATGCTTACTGTAGATTCTAGAGATCTAAGAAGTTATAGATTCCCCCTTCCTAGCATTTTTTGGCCTCAAATTTGAGAAATATCTAAATTTCGACATCTTCAAGGTCAAGTTTCCGAAAACGGGGACCAGATAGAAAATTATTGCTTTTGCCAAGCAATGCCTCTACTAGAACTGAACAAACCCTGTAAGTTTCGTTTTGTGATTCGAAGTGATATGGAAGTTATAGGCTCTCAAAACATGACCATAAGTAGTGAAAGTTAGGCAATTGGAAATGCACTATAAATGTCCTAGATTTTAGTTTTCTATTCCAACTTAATTGATTTTATTTTGACCAAGCAGATCTAATGATATATAGTATATCTAAAACTATCAATGTAACTAACATCTTCTTCGTCTCATGGAGAAAGAAACAAATTTTCCGTGTTTCTTTTAATTGATGTTTTTTCCCTTGCTTGTTATGTACATCAATAACTATAGTTTACAAAATTTTATGTACCTTTGTTACCCAACCCTTAAAATACCTTACAAATACAATAGACCAGTCCACATCCTTAAGAAAAGACACAGAAAAAGAAAAAGCTACCCAGAAATAGCGCTTACAAATTGACTTGTGTACACAGTATTCTAAACATAGTTTTTCTGATTTTCTTTTTTTTAAATTGAGTGTAAATTGGACGAAATTCCTCTTTATTCTCCCTTTTCGGGGTGTAAACTGAAATTTCATTTTGCGAACGGGATTTCTTTATTTGAATTTTATTTATAAGATTTTTTGCATCTAAGGCTCAGGACGGGACAGGAGAGAGGAAATGATGCGAAGAGGAGTCAGCCAGGACATAGATTTGCCTGGTGTGACTGAGGACAAACCCTGAAGAACATCAGTCAGATTGGTGTGTTGTTCAGAGCGGTCTCAGAACTTCCCAAATGTTATTCTAAGGCTCTACCATTCATCATCGGCCGCTTGGTTTTCTCTACGGGAGATTCAGGGTTAAATGTAGAAAGCTGTTTTCTCCAATAAGTGTTTGTAACTTTTGCGCAATGCTGGTAGATATGCTTCGAACATGAATTTACAAACGCCCACTTCAGGGCCACAGGGGTGTGAGCGTTACAAAAATTCCAAATTTTATTTTGGGATAGCAGTGAGCATCAAATTAATCTGCATATTCACAGAAGTAATACTTTGATGCTATTTGCATCAATCAGTTACTGCTTTGGGGACTACAGTTCCCTTCCGAAGATCACTTAAACGAACTTCACGGTAAATGTCCTCACAAGGGACATGATAGCGGAAGCAATCTTTTATGCAGAATTAATCTGAAATTGGACATTATTGTAGAAATGGACTGATTTTAAAATGTAAATGTTATTTTGGAAACTCATCGCCTTTAGTGTTGCCACGAGACAAAGTTATTACGCAGACCATACAGGACACTTCACGTCATAGCTAGTTATCACTGGAGGTGCCGCTAATTTTGTTTCCCACAGTTGGCAACCCTAGTCGCCTCTGGGTGAGTAGTAATGCTCGCTGCCTTCTTATTAAGGAGCTCCGAGTTTGATTATTTGTGAGGACACAAGTAGTTCGAGTCCCCTGTTATGCGGCAGATCCTGTCCTTAGGACATCAATTTCATCCTATGGAAAAGCAATGGGAAACCAGCATTAGTTCACCTTGCCCAAGAGATTTGGGTTAGGAATTGCTCACGCAGAACCTGCACCAACATCACCTTACTAACTAATGATTGATGAGAAGGACCTACCATTCTGCATTTTGGATTGGATAAATATGAGAGAAATTTTACCTTGTTCAAAATATTCTCATTTTCCTGTTCCGTTTTTTCTTCTAGCTCCAGACTTACATCTTGAACATGCGGACTTACATCTATTCTGTTAATTTTAGTGTTCCTTTGCCGTTGTAGGGTGACTTGTTCTCGGAATTTGGAAGGAGGCAGCCATCTTGCTGATCACGTATTACGTGTAAATAAAGCTTCTCGAACACTGTTTGCAAGTTCTTTCCGTTGTTCATTGACTAGAGCGTCGGGTTGTTGAGTAGAATCCCGGGTTTAAATCCCAGGAGGTGCAAGTATTTATTTTTAAAATGCATCCTCGAATTTATGTTTTCTTGCACTTTTTCGTACATTAGGTTAGATTAGTAACTACTGGTTAGGCTAGGTCAGGTTCAGTTATGTCCCTTTGCACATTCAGTTCACAAATTCCGATCGCAAGACGCTCGTGTGCCTTTGGTTCTTCCTCAACGAAACCACACAAATGAAACTTTACCGCGATCTTTGTTTAGTGACCTTTATTTATGCAAAGAATTTCGAACTTAATGTCACCTAATAATAAATAAGATACTATTTTTGTTAATTATTTATGTTTGTTGTGAATGGCTTATTTATCCTTGTACGAAGTAAAATCCCAAGTAGCACTACAGATAAAGAAGCACATCGATATCGACCGTTATCAATGAAGAACAATTTGCGATACCCAGTGTTCGATTTGTTCAATTTCCAGAGAGGGAGAAAAATTGGTGAGATATATATTTTACTTTATTTTGGGATCGTCTGTATCCCAGACTAGAGGTATATATCTGAAAACAGAGCCTGGGAAGATTTTGCAGAGAGCTGAATTTCGAACCACCCCCGCTACAAATCGAATACTGGCGATTTCTATCGATGTTGTTATTAGTTATAGATTGTTTTGAAGTTAATAAGCAAGACTGAACCAAACTTGTTGGAACGACATAAGAAGCCTGTTGTTATAACTAACCTAATTCAAGTTTGACAAGCATTTATACGTGGGAGATTGTCAAACTTGAATTTATTTAAATTTCATTTCGTAGCAGTTCAGTGCGTTGAAGTCCCCTCACGTGGCAGGAGGTTTTCCCAGCAAGATAATGTTCGTCAGCTCCTTCCCTTTTGCTACAGGCGTCTCTTGCGATTTAATGAACTGAGTATTAATTACGCTTGGAAAGGATGAGTGATTCCGTGGTCTGGCGACTACAGCATCGGGCTGCTTCTGTCGGTGGTTCCCTTATAGATTCCCATTTAGGGCAAAATTTCTAGTATTCTGTTTTCCTTTCTTGTTCTCTCAAGGCTATTTCAACCTAGATTCTTGTAAACTAGGCTGCTTCATTCAACCTAATATAAACCTTTTTGACTTGATTTTAAGTTCTCCCACTTGTCAAAATAAACTTGATCCATTTTTGAATCACGTCGAAATTTCCATTTGGGATAGTTTTATCCAAGTTTGGTGCAGATACGTTTAGCGGTATGGAAACAATTTTCAAAATTGAATTATAAGGTACGTTAGCAACACCGACAACCGCAGTGCTTGAGGATGGGGCAGGTATGAGTTATTCTATTGTTTCGAATAATGGTTATGTCAATTCTGGTGCAGATGGGTATAACGGCATTGAAACTATTTTAATCATTTAATTTATTATCTAAATGGGCTAGCACGAATCAATAAGATCCCGGACTCTTAGTTAGTCTAGCCAAGATTTTTGAACCACATCTCACTCATTCTCTACATCTTTTGGATCCTGTGATTTATGTCTGGATACAGATTAAGGGGGTTCCTCTGCTTCCCTTTTAGTTCCCTTGATATCTAAACTATAAAAAGGAACCTTATAATCCTCTCAGTTCGTTCATTTGTTCGTACCCAAAAGATAAAACTCAGGGAAGTAAAGGTGTTGAGGTGTCAGTGGAAAGGTCTTGCCTAGACCAGCTCAGAATCGCCAGTATTAGTGCAGAGGGTCAGTGTTGCGAACTGATTGATAAAAATATCAACTATTCAAATTTCTTCCATTCCGTTAGACCTATGGGCAACAAAATTAGCGTAAACATTATTGAACATAAGAGAACAAGCAAGCCGTTGTCAGTACTACTAACCGCTGTCGAAAGGTGCAAAGGTGCATATGAGCAAGGTGCAAAGAAATGGTTGAGGTTTCGTTACAGAGGTCTTAGGCTGACAAGGTTCGAGAGAACGGTTGCGCCTTGACGAAGTGTTCCAGTTATCAGTTTTGCTAAGTAATTTGAAAATTAATAACCAATTTTCTACTTGTTTCCATCCTGTTCATGCATCTACACCAAATTCAGCGTAAGTTTTACTCGACACAATAGAAATATATATTGAGACTAATATATATTCTTGTTATATTCCTTGCAACTATGACATTTTTCTCAATCAAAATGAAAATGCTTATTAAATAATTAGCACAAAACGTAACGAACACCCGTAGAAAGTACAACAAATATGTTATTTAAGTTCTCGTTTTAGTCTCATCTTTCAGAAATATGCGTATGTAATCCTTCGTAAAGTATATTAAAAGAGCAGATTGAACAGAAGAGTGAACAAAATGGTAACAAATCGGCCAATGTTTATTATGAAGAACGATCTTTCAAAACCCAGCTGCAGGATATATAACAACGCAATAGCTCAACTGTACAATGATGTAGACACATTTTTCTGGTGTCTTCAGTTTACTGTATCCACCAATTAAAGATAAGTTTTATTTCCGTCGGATAAATGGATGAAGCAAACACACGCAGAAAGAGAGAGAGAGGGAGACAGACAAAAATATTCCGGCGAAGAAATTATAACTTTAGTTCGTGTAGAACTACAAAATTTCACGTTTTTGTTGTATTTTAACAAAAAAATTCCCGCCACTGGTCCGAATTCACCGTTTTTCGGGAAATATCCCGCCAACTGACAACGCTGCGTGTCGCCCAGTTTCATTAGATACACGCTAATTTCAATTCAAGATGATTGTTAAGAGGTTTCGTTTTAATGCAACTACTTCCTCTACAAAAATAATACAGTTTTACGTTTTAGTCATCAATCACTACGAATTTTTTTTTCCTGCTGCTAACCCTTAGGTTAGCCCCTTTTGAGGGTTACGCCCTCATTTCGGGATAAGCTTTTCTTTGTAAACACTATATTTTATAATATATTTGCTGCGCTATGAGGTTTCTATAATATCTTCCATCACCTGTTTCTTTGTTTTCTGTTGTTATATTTTCTCTTTTCATATTATGCTCGTTGCCTTTAGGCAAATTAAAGTCTAGAATGTGGGTTCATTTAGCTGTGGTATTTAGTTGAATATTTGTTTATTCCGGCTTCAGAGATGCTATATATCGTGGGCAGTCTTGGATTGATAGTGCGTCAGCCACTGCATAGTCCTCGTGTTGATCGGTTATATCGTTCTTGTATATTGTGCTTAGTAATGAGAGTGGTGTGTGGATGAAAATCTGTTTTGGATTAAAGCTGACGTCGGTCTGGATAGTATCTACTAGCAGGGGGTGATCGTTTTGAAATCTTGTTCTTGTATATTTTAATCGTAGTTTCTCCATGTGATCTAAGATGTTTGCGAATGGGACTTGGTCGTATAGCTCTCTGGTTGGGCTGGGCAGTTTAATGCGATACGCAATTCGAAAGGCGTGACGTTCCAGGACTTTCAGTTTTTCATAGTAAAATTCTGGGGCTGCGATCCAGGCTGTGAAACCATAAGTTAGGACCGGCCTTAGAAATACTTTGTAGGTCGTAAGAATTGTTTCCGGGCGTAGACCCCAGGTGCTGCCCGTCAATCTTCTGAGCAGTTTCAGTCTATTGTATGCCTTTTCGGTCACCTTATTCAGATACGGGCGCCATGTTAGGTTCTGGTCAAATGTAATGCCAAGGTATGTGACTTGTTTTCCCGGTCTTATGGGCGTATTGTCTACTGTGATGGATAGTTTGTTAGGATTTCGGTGAACTTTGGAGCGTCGGTTCTGTGGGATGAAAACTATTGCTTGTGTTTTATTTGAGTTTATTTTTAGTTGCCATTTGTTACACCAAGTAACGAAGCTGGTAATGGCGTTGTTTAAAACTATTGTTTATGCTTTGGATGGTTTTCCCTGCAGCTAGGAACGCAGTGTCGTCTGCGTATTGGAACAGATGTACATTGTTGGGAAGGCTGGGGAAGTCCGCTACGTAGAGGAGGTAGAGTAGCGGTGATAACGCTGAGCCCTGTGGGACACCACTCAGAATGAAATATGGATGTGAACTGCTATTGTTAATGTTTACGTAGGAAAGACGGTTTGACAGAAAATGGAATGTGAACCTTATGTACGCAGCGGGAAGTTTGAGCTTGATGAGTTTATAAAGGAGTCCATGGTGATATACCCTATCGAATGCCTTTTCCAAATCAAATCAAATTAAACATGATGGTTTGAGTGAATTGTAGTTTTGGGTTATTAAATTTGTGAGTCTTAGTAGTTGATCATTGATACTGAAGTTCGGTCGGAAGCCAGCTTGTTGTAACGGTAGTAAATTATATTCAGTAATATGTTGGTGTAACCTGTAAACCAGTATCCGCTCCAGTATTTTGCTGAATGTTGTTGTGAGTTGTATTGGCCGATATGAAGAAACAGAGTTTGTCGATTTATTTGGTTTCGGAAACATAAGTGTTTTTGATATTTTCCAGTCCATCGGTATGAAACCTGTTCGTAGTATGAACGTGTAAATTGTTGCTAGTAGATTGATGAACAAGGCAGGAGCTTCTTTGATGTGTCGGTAACTTATATTGTCGATACCTGGTGCTGAGTTTCGTTTGTTCTTTATGGATCTATTGATGTCTTCTGTGGTAATTTCTACTGTAAGAGGGTTAGTATCTGGCATGGTATGACTGATATTTGGTTGGAGTATTTTCGAGTCTGGATTTAGTCGGTCCACCGGATGTTGGTATGGATTGTGCCGTGGAGGTGGAGTGAAAACTTCTTGCAAGTATTCAGCGAAAGCATCGGCTTTTTCTTCGTCGGTGGTGAGAGCTGCGTTGTTTTGTAGTAAAGGATATGGAGTTGACGTATATTGCCCTGTTAGCATCTTAAAGCGCTTCCAGTATTTGGTCGGGTGGCTGGTCTCACCTAGGGAGTTGCAAGCTTTGATCCAATTTCTGAGTTTGTAAGCTTTCAGGTAGTTTGAAATTGTCCTTTGTATTCGTCTGTGGTGCCGTAGGGCTTCTAGATTTCCTGTTCTGAGGTATTCCTTGTATAACTGTTTAGATCTCTTTAGCATTGGTGGGCATTGAGGTGGAAGTTTCGGTTTGTTTGTAGTGGATGTGGCTGTTGGTATGTGTTCCTTAGCTGCGTTTTTAAGAACCGTTGTCATTTCTTCTACAGTTGTGTATAATTCGTTTTCAGTTTCTGGTCCATTTAGGTTTTCTATCTTTTCTTCTATTGTGGTGCGGTATTTTGTCCAGTTGGCCTTATCATATCTAGGAATAATACGGATGAATTGCTGCTGTCTGTAGTTGGTTTGGTTGTGGCATTGTAGTGTAAGCTTTATAGACCATTTTCTCCCATTTTCGATACACATATTCCGAAACCTGGTTTTGCGTTAAGTCTCTGCAGGGTTTGATAATGAATGCAAGCAGACAACAGAACTAACCTCCTCTGTGATCTGCAAGGTTTTGAAAAATGAATGGGAAACAATTTTTTTCATTCTGACATGTATTCTTGCGCGTCTGAAAATGGATGGTGAAGGGCGAGAGAAGGAAGGGGTGGGGTCTGCACGAACAGAAGAGGCGGTGATTTTTTTCTTTATTTTTAAATCCCAGAATTGTAGAGAACTTATAAGAACTATTGACAATCAATTTATCAGCTATGATCAGAAAGGTCATATTCGCACCTACATCTTAGAATTATGATAACGTACAAGAGGAATTTAAGATTCGTTATTATATAATGTAGGTATACTATTTTGCATATTATCATAACCTAAACAATAGTTGCAATCAAAATAAATAAACTCTTTGAAATAGTAAAAAGTCCACAACTTATTTTAGATTATTATTCATAAAGAGGGTATTTTAGTTGAAAATAAGGTATTTTTGTGACACTGGCAACCCTGGATATAACTAGAGCTGGGATTTTTATGTAGTATCAAATTGGGAAATATGTACATCAATATGCAACAAAATCTAATGAACTATGTAGAATAATATGTAATTGAGGAGAAAAGGGCAATATCCAAAAAAAAAAAATATGTTCTGCAGGAATAAACACAAGGTGGTCCAATAAATGAAGCTTTTCATAATTCAACTCACTAACACACTGGTGCACGGTGTTTTGCCATATTTCCATGTAGCTTACGTAGGATATTGCGCATTTATTGCAGCCAATGGTGATTCATATACTCAACGGTGATTTAAAAATTGATTAATAATTCACCCCATTAACATATTTACGACGGTCGTAGATTGCCGCCAATCAGAAAGGATATACTTGCATGCTGACAACGACCTTTCAACGTCCCAAGGTATCACTGGCACAAGTGGTCTTGTCATCATGCTTATCTCGACCTGCACTTACTCCAGAGAATGTCTGGGTCTATGCCCTTTGGGGAATTCCTTGTGAATCCATTGCGCAATTTTGGAATACATATTTGGATAGAGTAGGTTTGAATTCTTTGAGGATAGCATGCCGCCTTAGTTCTACCGTTAATGGTATTGGAAATATCAAGTGCATTTCCCCAAACTTACATTTCCTATAGCGCCGAAACAAAGCATTTGTGCACCCTGGATGGTTTGTACTTTTTTTTCTGATATTCATGTCAGGAATTTAATGACGTGTGTTTGTCGATACTGTTTTGCAACGCCCAGGAAATACTGACGATCTTGAATCGCTCTCTGCCCCGTGGGAATGAACTGAAGCCATTTCTGCCGCGGAGCTGGAGCCTAATTAAGCTCCGGGCGAAAATCTATGGCTCCAGTTGATGACAAACTTTCATGCTAAGTTTCGTTTCTCTGGCTCCAGCGGTTCGGCCTGGGCATATTTCGACATACATATGTTTGCTGGCCATATTGGATTCAAGATGGCGTCTGTTTCAAATTTCGAAATTTTCTCGCAACCTACTCTTGATGGTACACATTTACGTCAAATTTCGTTTATCTAGTTCCAGCGCTTCGACCTGGGAATGTGAAAGAGAAAAAGTTAATAATGTGAAAGAGAAAAAGTTAATAATGTGAAAGAGAAAAAGTTAATAATGAAGGCAGAAGAAGGCAGCTTAAGTTAAATGGTAAATAGTGCGCAATATTGTGTAAGAGAAGTTCTAACACAACACAAAAATAATATTATACAGAATTTAAAGATGTTTCAAATATACAAATATTCCTGTAAATATCAAGAGGACAGAAAGTATTCACGAACACCTGCTATGTGGCAAATATCATAAGAAACATGTTCTATCTTGTCTAAAGCATAAAAGGGTATGTTCCCTCGTCCAGAGTACCAGAGGTGCAAAACAGTAA
>JAGDQP010021833.1:17694-31238 GCA_022664845.1 Lepisma saccharinum | reverse complement strand
ATATATATATATATATATAATAAATCACAGCCATATTCAATCCACTCGTGGATGAGGCCTCTCCCCGAAGGGAGGAGTTGGTCTACTGCTCCCACGCTGACCAGACGGTTTGGGACAGGAAAGCCGAATCTCTCAACTGTGATCGCCACTGTCTTTTATTCACAGCAACTCCAAAATTGTCCTCACGATGCTGGGTCAACATCCACATTTTTAAGCCCCCACCGGGAATCGAACCCGGGACCGCTCGGCATTGAAGTCGAGCGCGCTATCGACTAGGCTACACAGGAGCTCATATATAATGTCGTAACGTTCTCTTCGTTTTGGGGTGTTCATTGGGTGGCAAGGGATTTGTGGGTTTGCGCATCAGCAGTTTTATTATAAAAATAATGTTTTGTAAGTTACTAAAAAGAGGGTCCCGTACCAAAGTAATAACAATTTTCTTTGAGTGATATGATAACTCTTATATGGCTTCTTCTTCTTGGGTGAAGCACCTGGGAAGAGAGCTAAGATAGGTGTCGCGCTAAACTGTGTGAGGATGACACCAGTACGACAGTTTACTGTGTGTCAAGGATGCGCCCGTCCGACAACTAACTGTGCTCAACGGAGAATTAGGTGGCACACCAGTCCGACTTCTAACTATGTGTGCAGGGAGGATTGTTCAACTGCTAACTGTGTATGCCAGGTTAGGAGTATACCAGTCCGACTGATAACTGTGTACGAGGTAAAGCTATAGAGAGGAGATGATCACCCAGGTAGTGATAATTTGGAATAGTGCGTCGGGTTTTATAGGCAATTTTTTGCTGATGTCCTCAACTCCTCCTGGCCGGCGGTGGCTCCATCAGTGTCTTGACAAAACTGAAGTTATCGTCTGAATTGTTTATGTTTCCACTTGTTTGTTTTCTTTGCATCACTCGTTACACACGCAGTACACCTACCGCTATCATGTTTATGTTATAATTACGAGCGACGCGTGCTGAAGCACATGGAAATTTACAGGCTCCCTTACGTTAAATATAGGGACACCGTATCTGGGGACCAATATTTTCATGTATTACTGTCGTAGAACGTTCCAATTAGATTTCACAATTAGATAAGCACAATTCACCTATCTCACTTGTATATAAAAGAATATACACTTGTCTGTTGTATATGAAACACTAATTGCTGTTTAATTTCTGCCGTGTTAATGTACGAATATTAGATTCTTACTAAACCAAGCAGATTCGGTATTGATCGACGTCACGATCCTCAAGGTAGTAAAGTGTATTCGTTTATTCAGTATTTATAAAAAAGATCGCTGATCGTTGTCGGTAAGTTTGCACTGTTCACATTCGTGATTTTAGATGAAAATTTATGTTCAGTGTCCGCACTGCGGTTGTTGGTTGCACTAGAACTGTCTAAAATCGTGTCAAGTGACATATTGCCTGTGATAATTTTACTAGCTGACGTTACAGTCTTATTAATTTGGCACCATGAATAGACAATAAATATCATTATAACTATGGCCAGTATGATAAGCACAATCACAGTTTCAAGTAGAGGTATCGTTCTGCAATACATAATTTGGCGATTGTATTAAGTTTGCGAATTTATCAAACGGTGATACGTGTAGCACGAAACGATATCTATAATTAAAAATAAAATTACTAATAAAATCACTAAAGTAACGGTTGACCCTTTTCAAACAATTGTGTAACATTGCCGATTCAAATATATCATTTTTAAGTAATAACGACGTAGTGCGGGTTGACTTTTTAAAACACATGAAGAGGATGAAAAACAATTTGTGTCCTTCACGGTGCAGTAAATGATGAGTAAAAGAAAGTTTAATATCCTTCTTTTTTGTGTTTTCTTACAATTCCGTATTATTTTTATGCTGTTCGTTTGTCTTTTCGTAAAAAATTCTATTCATATACGTATGTCTGTGTCTATATAATAATATGTAAAACATTGTCTCTTGAATCACTGTAACACGCCACCAGCTGGCTTGGTGTTGTGCTTGATATATGATGCCATCCAGTGAATAACGTATGAGTTACTAGCCACTGTCGTTTGAACGGCATCTTGTGTCCATAAGATGCATTGCAGAGCTGTCTTTTTTTCATTTTTTTACTTTCTCTCTCCGATAGTAGTCCATGTGTTCCTTTCTTTTCAAAAACTTATTGTTTCCCTTTCGTATGAATCGGCTTCAGTCGGTTTACCGCGATAATTGTTCTGTAGTTCGACAATGAGGAGGCACTTTCTATCTCTACAAGTTACGATGGATATTCTCTAGAACTTGTACTGGTATCCCGAAGAATCGGGTCCAGGCATCCGGTCTCCGTTTCACGCGTATTGGCTAATAAATTAAGACGTTTGTTACCTATTGGATGGCCGTTCTGTGAGTGCCTCTTATCATAGAATGTATTCTGGAGAAGAAAATGACATCGTTGGCAGCCTTCTCCCGTATTTGAGGAAGTCTTTCTCAAGGTACCTGTGTGAGGGGCGCGACCCCTAGGTTGCAGTCCGCCACTGTCCGAGGCGTGTAGCCTGTGAGTAAGAAGTGGGATGATTCCTTCTGATTTGTTTGTATTGAGGTATTGTAAGCAAAATCGCGCCCATTGGCAGGCAACGAGCCCACGAGTTCATATCCTCTTGCGTATAGGATTGACGAATATTCTGTAAAT
The DNA here is from genome assembly GCA_022664845.1 of Lepisma saccharinum. Taxonomy (NCBI): domain Eukaryota; kingdom Metazoa; phylum Arthropoda; class Insecta; order Zygentoma; family Lepismatidae; genus Lepisma; species Lepisma saccharinum. The sequence goes on along the minus strand of JAGDQP010021833.1, from coordinate 28,572 downwards.
TGCGCTCAGATAGCTCTACTAAGCCTGTTCGACTGTGCGAATATGGTGGACTAAATTTCAGCTCGAAATCATACTTGTCTGCTAGTTTTCTGATCGTACCGGTCTGATAAAACCGATTAGAGTCAAAAGTAATACTCCTGGGAGCACCGAAAAATAATATTAGATGGTTTACCAAGAAAACTGGTGACAATTTTCTTGGATATGATGTCAACAATCTTAGCTACCATATAGCATGTTTCCCAGTGGAATCGGTCCATAACTATCAAAAATTATCTCTTCAGGGATTTTACCTATACGATATACCAATAGTTCGGCCTAACGTTTCTGTGGCTGATTCTTAAGTCTTTTTCAGCTATCACAGATGAAAATTTTATAGGCCAAGTAGGCTTTTATTTGAGCAATGTAATACTTCTGTAATCCCATCCTATAGAGTTTATTAAAACCAGCATGACCGCTACTGGAATCGCAGTGTATGTTAGCAAACAATTTGTAAGAAAAACTTTAGGGGACCCAAGGGGGAAATATTTGGCCGTGTGTTTGACGTTTCTGTTCTATAAAGAACACCACCTCTTAGACAGTAATGTTTTGTAGCTCGTAATGCTGAGGTTTTCACTGGTTCTAAACCAAGTAATACATCGATAGCGTCAGAAAAATATGGGTCAGTTTTTTGTTCTTGTTTGAGCGTTACTAATGACGAAAACTTTTGGATACAGATTCGTATGTAAAGCATTCGATCTAAAAGCTGACTTCTGATTCTTGAAAAAAGATCTGTAGTTTTTTCTCTGTTAGCCATCTGCTTCTTTAATTTTCTTTCCTGCTTTACCTCAGTTCCACCATTTTCTTTACTCTCTATAATTTCTCGTGGCTCCAAACGCGAGAATATGTCGGCCGGTTGGGGAATCCCTTGTTTCTGTTCTACTTGAAAGGTATAATCTGATAAGAACAATCTAAATCTTGAAAGTTTTCCGACCTTATGTGGATAGTTCTGTAAATTAAACAAAAAGCTTGAATCCGTAAAAATTCAAATGGGCGATTCAACAGATAGTAACGGAACTTCCGGCATGCGTAGAGAATCGAATAAAGTTTACGAAGACATGTGGTGGCTCGTCTTTCATATTTTGATAGTCTGCGACTAGAATATGAAACGGCTCTCTCTTCATTAACTTTTGGATTGCAGCAATTCAAAATAACTCCCCCTTGAACACTAGAGCTGTCTGCATAGACTCTGATTTCTTGAGAACTCGTCAAAGTGCGCAAGAGAAGGATTTCAATTTTTAACTGTTCGAAAAGTTCATTTAATTCGGGAGTCTATTTAAATTTGTAGTCCTTCATGAGAAACCCCCGAAATGGTTCGATTTTCCGCGAGAACTCCTTGATATGATTTCTTATGAAAATGCAGACTCCGACAAAACTCTTAAGTTGTATTTACGTTGTAGGATGTTTAAATTATCTTATCTTCCTGGCGATTTTTGGTGAAATAGATATTTTATGGTATTGTGAAACCAAAAACATGTAGGTGGTTATACATGATGTGAGTCTTGCGTGGAGAAGCCCTAAAATCGCTACGTCTTTATCTGTGCAGTAGGAACTGGAGGTGCCCTGTTTGATACTTTGCTGTGTGGTTACTAATAACCAAATCATAAGCGAATGAAGTTAATGTATCTGGTGGTCTTTTTAGCATCATTCTAGTTTCTATAGATATGGTTTCGCTGGACGTCGAAGCTCCCGTACTACAAAGGCAGAACTGATAGGTCTAGTATGGGGTACTTCAAATGACATATTTACAGCTCTTTGGATGAAGCTCAATCAGGTAGAAGCTCGAAGATAAATCAATCGTTCTGATTAGAGTCTTGCATGTAATACTGGATATGATACAGTATACGCCCCCAAACCAAGATCCCAAAAGAGGATCACACAAACAAATAGGGTCGCCAGGAGCCTAGAATACCCACGCAACGCATCTAACCTAACCTCTAGCTCCAAATATTTTCTACACCCCAGACCAGCGGCGCAGAAATGCCTTCCAGATTTAAGAATATCTGGCAACGAGGATTCCAGATCCTTGTAATCGCTGTGAAAAAACAATAATTTAGATCGAGGGACTAAATACCGGTAAGGCGACACCTCCAATCTTTTAATTAGATCGTCGGTTCATACTCTGAAGTACCAGCTGGTTCAGATTAGCAATAGATTAAGGAAGAAAAACGCAAAGCTTTACTTGAGAAATAATCTCAAACGATAATACGCATAACGACTCATATGTGACTCCTACTGTGTCTTTACTCACTTCGAAGTCTACAGGGTGGCAAAAGACCATGTCTTACCTTTACCTTAGTAGGGCTCACACCTGTAATCTGGAATCGCAATTCCTGAAATAAAGACGAAGAACACCAACGAATGACGGTCGCAACTCAATCTAAACGTCGTGTCATAATGCTAAAATGCAAATAATATCTATTCACTCAAATCACATACTGGAGTCACTTCATATATCAACGCAGAAATTCAATATATAGTTCCTTTCCCAAGTTATCACTTCTCAGCTGGCGAAAGAATCCTACCACTGGCCTATGGATTTATGAACCGACCTAATCTAATTAAAACGCATCACTCAAAAGGATAGATTTACCGAAACACAGAAATAATTTAGTATCAATTGCTGTCAACTTCACGTAACGATTAGTAGTTAAATTCCAATGAATATCATGGCAAACATTAAATAACTCACTGCATATCATAAATATTACTAAACACTGTATGAGGATTATCAACTAATGCATTAAATCGTACCTGGTTAACTGAGAGGTTTATATACTACATTCATTGAACATAAACACAAGATTTTTCGAAGAAATATATTACACTGAACTTACATAATGCACGCTTTCGGATATGATAATTTCATAAGAATCTGAACAGAATTGCTGTGGAGTTGATGGAACAAACAAATTTGAATCGTCTATCTGGTATACATTGAATTAGTTAAGCAGAACTGAAAGTTGCGTTGTCGAATATAAATGCCCATAATTTATATAATAATTAATAAATCTTGCTGATATTTTCACAAATCATTCCCAAAACATTGTTATTTAATTTAGGAAAGTTTTATCACATGATTACTTACAAGAATGATGTTATTGTCCAAAATACATCGTATAGAAAGAATCAAGTTTGCGTTATTAACTGCGTGACGTCATTACAGATGATTACTACATTATACAAAAGACGTTCTGAATAAATCTTGAAAATGCAAAATAATATTATAAAATATGACTTTTTATCGGAGAATAGTGACTGGAGTTGAAACCAAGTTTATTTAACCATGTTGAATAATATAAAATTTACTATTAACATAAAACATAGTCGACCAGACATGTGGCTAATTTGACTAAGTAATGAACATATGCGGTAGCTGTCAAACATTGCTAACCGGGAATTTCGAAAGGATTAGGAAACTGGAGACGAAAAATTGGCATTGGTTATTGAAATCTAACGATCCGATACTTGTAAGAATACGGTTAATAGTGGCCCCATACTGAAATTTAGAACATACTGTACATTTTGACAAATAATCTCAAAACCAAAATATTAATTTCAATGTTTTGAAAATTTCGAAAAGTCCTGGTAGCACTTGTATCGGTTTTAATTCTTACTACGGTTTAATATAATTTTCCTGTATGGACGAAATCAGTCGCAATATTATCGAAATATATACTAAATTTGGCGTTTATATTTATCACATGTAGATAGAGCTGAGGAAGTTCAGCTGACGGAGAGCCCATACGTCCATCCATCTATATATTACAATTGGAACTGAACTAACATGGCGAGGGAGAGCAGTTCTCCCAGCAAACGGAGAAGGCTGATTCACACCAATCAGCAAAAACCAAGTCACGAAGCATTGACTACGGTCCAATCAAAAACAAGCAATAGTCATTGCTGCGCGACTAACGAAAACCTGGATGGATAACGGTTAAAATCCAAAGCAAAAATAAAACGAAACACGCTCAAAGAGTCTAAAACCAACCAAAGAGAATGAGCTAAGGAGAACACACAGAAAGGAAACAAAACGCAGACTAAGAAAATAAAAGGGCAATAAAATAAATAAAAATGGAACAGCAACTAGGCTGTTACATGATAACCTCGATATTTTGAAAAACTATAGATAGACACTTTCTAAACTTGTTGCCTTTTATCAGTGAAAGCACTTTACAAAATTCCTGTGAGTTCGGGTTCTTCACTACCAGCATAGGCAGAAGAAACTATCTTGTAGATGTCTCCTTACTAATCCCGGATCGTATAAGCTCCTGAAATTGAAAATCCACTTGCTTTCTAACGCCTATAGGGACGGGCAGATCTACGGTGGAATGTTGCAGCCTTATCTATTCGAAGACGATATACGTACAAATGAAATTTTGCTAGGCCTGATCTGCTATATGCGAATGTATCTCCGATGAGTATACTAATTTTGAAATTTTCTGCTTGATATTTTCCTGAAGCTTTGGATTTATGTCAAATAATGAAATACCAAAACTTTTTTCAGTGTACCTAAGGCGCCTCTCAATTTCCTTTCGAGATCGAGATCTATAAATATCATCTGTCATCTTCGTTTTCTTCTTAAGAGCTATTTCCTCTAAATTTTTTTCTGAATACGCCACTTATGTATTTTTACCTAAATTTATATTTTTAGAAGTTGGATTTATTACAAGAATAGTACGTTCAGCACTTGGCATTTGAACTGTTAAATCTAAAAGTATATTCCTATCTTCCAACGTCTGTAAAATTCGTATGTAGAAGAATGCTGACGGCTCTTTTTTCTAGTTGAATGGGTAGGAAAAAATACGTTTTCGCCGGGATTGTGATATTTTTTAACAGATACATCTGCTGATTCTTGTTGTTTTATCAGGTTGATGACTGACTGAAACGCAATCTTTTCCGCTTCCTGGTAAAAGCATCTGAGGTTTTCTTGCTTTTTACAAAAATAAATTATGTTTTTATCCAAATCAATTTTGCTGTGCAGTCTTTTTAAAATATCTTGTCCGAATATGGGATTATAGCCATTTTGATCTATTCTTCTGAAGTAATTTGAATATATTGTATTTCCAATCCTGAATTTTAAAAGCTGTATATAATTTAGTTTAACCAATTTGTTCTCAATTCCTCTAATATGCGTTTCAAAATGAAATTATTTGTTTTTCTTTGGAAGTTGCTGTCTTGCCCAAAGAGAAATAACACACGCCGTGTCAATAATTACTGGTATCGTATTACCCTGCACATTGATCTTTATCATCGATCTGTTTTCTTCTGTATCATAGAAATCGTTTAGCTGCCTTAAGTTGAAACTTCCTGTCTGGAATATGTATTAACAATGGAAACTTCTCTTACGAATCTCTTATTTGCTTTCGTACTCCGCTCTTCTGTACTTAAAGGGTAGCAGGTCTTTTGGTCTTTGGATGAGCCTTCTCTTCTTTGTTGGATCGGGAGGCAAGTCCTTTGGTCTTTGGTGAACCTTCTCGTGTTGTTTATTGATATTCGCCTTCGGGTCATATTTGACTTTGGGTGCCCCCACTAGCGTACATCGTTTGACGATGGATTAATAATTTATTTACAAAATAAAATTTTCCCAACTCTGCTGAACCTGAAATCAGGATAGTTGCAGCATGAAGGAAGGGAACATCATGAACTAGCGACAGAAGAGAGATGAACTAAGAGTTGTTAAGTCTTCTTTTATAGTCAAAAGGAAGTGTTTCATATTCCCTATATTATTTTTCACACCGTACATTTTGATGTGTTTTCGCTAATGCCCTAGATATAATATTGAACTCTGGCTTCCAATAGATACCATTGTGATTACTAGTGTTTTTCTTCTCATAATTATGTTTCACTAAATTTAGAAAGTGATCGCAATTTACAATTTGAGCTGCACGGAAATTTAGAGTGCTTCCCCGAATTTGGAAAATGGGTTTAATATTCCGTCTGAATTTCTTTTCGTTATACGAAAATTTTTAGGTCCTAATCGAACGAAAACAGGGATGTCCCACCCCTGTTTAACTCATTAAATAAATCTCCTAAATAGTTTAACGTAGGAAGCAATAGAGTTTAATTTCTCTTTTGTCTGCGTAAGATAGAATCTGTATCTGAGTAGATAACATCTTCTATTTCGACTCTTTCCAGTATACCATATAATTTTAATCTAGCACATGTTTAATAAAGGCTTAGAAAATACCATTAGAAAATGCATTAGGAGTATTAACATTTTCTAAATCCCTGTATATTACTACCAACGCATCTTCTCCCATCAAAAGTACACTTTACACTTCAAAATGAGATGTTCGGAGAATATCCAAGAACGAGTTAGGATCATTAACTACCCTGGTCTGTTTTACACCAGTTCTATGTCCCTACTTCCCAAATAGAGAATTTAAAAAGTGTTTTTCGATATAACACAAACCATGGTTTTCACTAATGCTATCAGGATTGAGTTGTATGCCTTCATCCTTAGCATACTCCTCAATATATTTCTGTTTTCCTCATCACTAGTACACTGACGTGATAAACAAGAAGCTCCTTATTTCATCTGCTAGAAGTTACAAACATAATCTTCTAATCGATGGCTTTAGCTCAGTGCGCGGAACATTAGCTTTGCAAACGGAAGGTTGTAGGAACGATACAAGTGTCCACCTGTCTTGACTGAATTTTTATTTTTGATTCTCCTGAGCTGTGCAAAAGAAATAGTATAGCGACAATGTAGATTATCTTACATGAAATGTAGCGGTTGTGGCCCAGCTAGTTAGTAATTGGCAGGTTTGAGGGACCGATCCCTGTCGCCATCCATCCAGAGTGAAATATTCTTATGAATTTTCCCTAGTTGTGCAAGAAAAATAGTATAATGGTGACGGTCGTAGCTCAGTTCTTTTATCATTGGAAGATATTGAGAATGATTATGTCCGTCATTCATCGTGATTTTTATCTAGTTACATAAAACAAATAGGATAGCGCTACGTGGAATTACTTTGCGAGAAGTATAAGTGACCGTAGCTTAGTCGGAATACTATTGACTTTACATTTGGTAGGTTTATTGATAGTTTTTATGAATTGTTTAAAAACAAATGGCCTAATCACCTTGCCCGAATGAGAGATGGCTGTGGCGCAGCGCGCAGAACCTTGATTTTATTATGGGAACAATCCTGGTGGTCTGACAAATCAGCCAAAGACCAGAAACTAGATTTTGATTTAACACTATCTTGCATCCTATCCGGGCGTGATCCTAAGATGCCTAAAGGTCACAAATAAAATGAAATGGAAATTCTAATGCTTGCAAACTATTGTTAAACTGTGTGCGTGAATTCTACATTAAGACGTTAGTAGACAGGATTGGTTGAAGAGGAGGGGACCCGACGACTCCGTTTCGCGTCGTCCCTGGGCATTGCATTCAAAGACCAAAAAGCCAATTATTGAGATTAAATGCTTATAACACAACTCAATGAAAATTAGGTATGAAAACCATATTGTGATATTTCCAAACAAAGTCCCCCAAGAAGTGAATTGGTGACCTCTGTCCTAAAAAACTCCAAAATGTGTACGTATAGAGTAAATATCTATAACATAAGTGAATGGAAACAGAGCATGAAAACTTTTATACACACGGGAAGAGAGGGAAGTAAGATCCCTCTCTTACATCTGCCTCTTTCGTAAAATCTCCACATTTATATGTACAGAGACCAGATTATCATTTTAATTAGAAAGGAAAACGGAGAAGTATTAGTACTAACTGAAGACCCTTCAACATTTACTTTGCAAGCATATGAGTTAAAACATTATTATAGAGGTAGGCTCGTGTCTCTCCATGTCCTCGAAAGAGTTCTCAAATATCGATTAGTGGTCGCAAATGGAATATTTTAAGTTTATGTTAATGATAGGAAGGGATAGAAAATAGTAATATTGCATTATTCCAATATAACAATAGTTTGCAAACATTAGAGTTTCCATTTCATTTTATTTATGGCCTTTAGGCATCTTAGGATCACGACCCGGTAGGATGGAAGTATGCATCGCATGGCTGGACATTCACAATGCATTTACTTACATTCCACACACGCACCTTCACAACTCCCTCATTCTAGCTGGAGTCCCGGAATATTTTTTGCTTAATTGCTAAAGATCTCTACACCAACTCCAACACAAAAATACGCGGCACCACCGGATACTCCGAAAATATACCGATGAAATCAGGAGTCAGACACGGCTGCCCTCTCAGCCCAATTTTGTTCAATTTGGCCATTGAACCTGTCCTGTAATCTGCACTGCTTAAAAAAGACACACATGGCTACTCCATCCATAGACAGCGATATGGTCCTGATAGCCAAGCCTGCTACTCCTGATGCTGACGATATGGTCCTGATAGCCACGTCTGCTACTCACCTGCAAGAACTACTCGAAGACACAACAGTTGCTGCATCTGCCTGCGGCCTCCGCTTGAACGCCGACAAATGCTCCACCCTGCATTTTAACTGCAAACAGATAAGACTGACCATGAACAGAGAATTCCAACTTGCAGGTCAGCGTGTTCCCACCCTACAACACGGAGACGCCTACGAATGCTTGGGTATTGCCGAAGACTATAATGTGCAAGACAACCCAACAAACTCATTACAAAAAGCGTTTGAAGATGCAGACAAAATTGAGAATTTACTAACTACCCGTGGCAGAAGATCGAAGTCTTCAAAACGTTCGTCATATCACGGCTTCAATTTATACTGAGGCTAGGGCACTTGCAGAAAAAGTTCTTTCGGAAGTGGGACAATCACGTGAAAAACATGGAAAAAAGTGGCTGAGCCTTCCAACTCGTGCAAGCCCAGAAGTAGTCTATATCGAACCACAGCACGGAAGTATTGGAATAATTCCAACCAACAACCATATTAACATTCTATGTGTCAGGCGCGCCTTTCGTTTATTAACATCGGAAGAACCCGCAATAAAAGAAATGGCAACCGCAGAGCTGGAAAGTGTGGTACGGCGAAAAATACATCAACCCTCTGAGGAAGATATAGCAAGATACTTGAAAAGAGATACCTCAGAAGGCTTTGACCGTGACAGTGTTGATGTTACAGATTCTGGAGTGCAACCAGAAAATCGACAAGAATTTTATCCATCTCGAATGGAACCACAACGCAAGGACGAAATCATGGGACCTCGTCTTCGATCTTCCGCATAGCAGGCAGAGAATAATCGCAAATGTCTCCTCCAGCAAAAGGCTTTATAGCCTTCTTCAGCAAGCCGCCCAATCCCACTACTTACATCTACTTTCTAAACCAGACCAGGGTAAAGCTAACCACCTTACTTCAAAATCCAGCTTCTCCAACTACTTTCTCCAAAATGGTAGATTCACCCGACTTGCAGACTGGAGGTTTATCCACAAAGCTCGTCTTGGTGTCGTGAGTCTCAATGGCACAAAACGCTTCGGCAACAGGGACAAACGGTGCAGAAAATGCGGATACACTTTACAGACACTACCGCACGTTCTAAATCACTGTAGGCAACACTCCGCTGCATGGCAGAGACGTCATAACCAAGTACTGGAGAGATTTGCAAAGGCATTGTCCTACAAACACCATAACATACGGATAAACCAACAGCCCTCTCACACGAACAGCAATCTCCGCCCCGACATCATAATCATAGATCCCGAACGTAATAGATACATTATTCTGGACGTTACTGTTCCTTTTGAAAATGGCCCAGATGCATTGAATGCAGCCCGTTACACCAAACAATTAAAATATCAACCGCTGGCGAACGACTTGACTGGAAAAGGATTCCAAGTACTCTGCGAAGCATTCATCATCGGTGCCCTGGGCTCCTGGGACACACAGAACGACGAAGTACTGAAAACACTTGGAGTCTCTAAACGATACGCCACCCTTATGAAAAAATTAATGGTGTCTGGCGTTATTAAGTGGAGCCGTCACATCTATGTCGAGCACGTGACCGGTTATCGGCAATATAGCTGAAAACAGGATCTCTACCAGCAAAATAATCTCCCGGTGAAGCAAAAAACTTACCTTAGCAAATGTCAATGAAACCCCACACTGGGGAGAAGCCTTTTGCATCCAGGATATAATAAATAAATGAGAGAACTAATCGGCTACCAACAAACAACACCTAATTATAAAGAAATAATAACAGAATTTAAATCTGCAATAACATGTAATTAGAACAAACAAACTCCCCAATAAAATAATGAAATAAAATAAAAGATTTAAAAGCAGTAAAAGCTGATGGCTGTTCGGAAGTAACAATGCATGTAACTTTTACGATCAAATACTGCGACATATAAAAAAATTAAGAAGGTAAAAATACATAAGAAAACAAAAATGTCCTGTTAGGCAATAACTACATTAGATACTCCATGAAAATTGCGCAGATTTTCCATTATAGTGCTAATTAAGTACTTGTGTTATCCCCTATAAATCATTTGTTACCCTTTCTAATTGAGCTTTATAGTGCTAGATGAGCACGCATGTTATATATGATTAACAATCTGTTATTTCTGTAGTAGATAATTATTTTTGTTCTTAAATATGTTCTTATCAGCTTAATATTTGATACGACCCTTATTGGGGGTCCAGTATGTGAAACAGATTTTTGGAATAAGGTGAGGAGGTTGTGGCTTTCCACACCCTCACCACATGTCGGCCCAGCATTGGAGTATAGTTGGGATTGGCACACCTAATAAAATCTAACCAAAGTTGTTTTATTTAATATTTCCTTATGATCCATGCTATAGGATTATGAAAACAAGCTATGCTTGCTATTCAAACATGAAATTTTCGCTATTAAAATTAAATGTCTTACAATTTTATACATATATAGTATCGG